>JAPYYS010001268.1:0-43295 GCA_030522525.1 Campopleginae sp. 14b
AAAAAAAAAAAAAAAAAAACAAAAAAAAAAAAAAAAAAAAAAAAAAAAAAAAAAAAAAAAAAAAAAAAAAAAAAAAAAAAAAAAAAAAAAAAAAAAAAACTGGATGGAACTGAAAACAGCCGAGATAAAAATTCATAAATTATTGTTCCTCGTTATTGCTCGTTCCTCCTCGGGCGAGTAGTTGGAAAATATATATACTCGGAAAGACAATAAATAAAGGAGACATTATCTCATCAGGCGGAGTTTAGAGGCTGATAATAATTGAAGGTGGAAACAAAGATTTATGTTGGTGGATACGAGTCGCTGCGATTTATACAAAGTTTTTTATTTCTTATTTTTATTCCATTCAACCGGTATTGGTTATTTGTTTGTTTAATATTTATTTGCTTATTATTGGCTAAAATGGTGCGAACTATAAAATCCAAATGACCAGGAGTTCTGCCTCGAGTTTTTTTTTTCCTCATTCTTTTTATTCTCGTTTCAGTTCATCTTCTCACAGATCTCTATCGTAAACCGTAATGGCCGTCTGGCACATCCTCCGGTTAACCTTCGAGCTGAAAAAGCTCCGAGGCGTAATATTCTTCGCGTTCGGGATGTCACGTGACCTACGCGATTCCTTCCTTCGCCGCTGCTTCTTCTTCTTCTTCTTCCTCGTATTCTTCTTCTCGTTCGCCGTATCAAACATCTCGTAGCTCTCGGTCAAATGAACCGGCAGGGGAATTACCCGTTTGTTCACACACGAATCACCTCTTCTTGCTTGCCTATCATTTCGATAACGTGTCTCTTTATCTTTTTCTCTATTCTTCTCTCTCTCCTTCTCCTTTTATTTTTCCATACTCACTGCCATTTTGCCTTGGGTCAAGGATATACATCCGCTCGAGCGAAAAACATTATCTCTTTTGTTTTGTCTTGGCGTTTTTTTTTTTTTTTTTTTTTTTTTTTTTTTTTTTTTTTTTTTTTTTTTTTTTTTTTTTTTTTTTTTTTTTTTTTTTTTTTTTTTTTTTTTTTTGTGGCGCACCGATTGCTTCGTTTCAATAATTCTTCTCGTTTCATTAAAAACTGACGTACCAACTTTATTCATTTTCTCAAACTCGATTGACTTTTGTGTGTTGCAGGTCTTTACGGAACGTTGTTCAGGCGCAACAAAGAAGCGGCGTTCTCGAACTATCGGTTGTGGGAGAGCGCCGGTTTCGTGATCGCTTACGCCTACAGCACGCACTTGTGCGCCCGAATGAAGCTCTACGTCATGCTTTCGGTTCTCATAATCGGCTCGTTGGGATACATCATCGTTGAGATTTTACACAGGCGAAAGCAGAGAAGACTCAAAGCAATTGCGGAAGATCCGAAAGCTGCTCAAGCGGAGGCGAACCTGCCGGACGAAACTGACGACGAAAAAGATGATATCGACGATGACATAATCATCACTCATCTCTGAGTACAAATAAGACAATTAGGCAAAACGAAACTTTATTTCTTGAACAATTGAACGGAAAACATACGATTTGAAGGAAACCGAGCTGCTGAGCAGTTTGGAACGTTATACTAAATTACGACGACGAGGATCCCAACAATTGAGTGACAAAAAACAGTGAAAAAACAACCTGCACACAAAATTGACATTTTATGTTTTTTTTTTTCGTCTCGTAGCTTATGGATGAAATAATTTTCACCCAGCGAAGAAAAGCAGCAGCGAAATTGCGCGATTTATCAGGATGCAGAAAAACTCCGGTAGTGTTTTTAGTGGAGAACCGAGTTGTTGATTTTTTGGTGAAAAACAAAAAAAAAACAAAATACTGACTTTGCTCGATTTCACGAGATCGTTGGATCGATTGAAACAGGAGCAAAGTATTTGGGTTTGTTTGGGTTATTACGTTCTCGAATGCGCGCGTCCGATTGGAAATATTGCAATATTTTTTTTTTTTCAGAGCGTGAGAGAGAAAGATGAAAAGTTTCGAGATTGGCAACTGGCGGCTCGACTTGAAGCGAAAGTGATAATAAGTACTGTACAATAATAGTAAATGCGTGGCTGTGTGTGTTGTGTATGCGCGTGCTTGGGGATTTTTCTTTCTTTGTTGTTATTGTTATTGTTGTTGGTGATGAAGGAACGCCGATTTACGAGGTTGAAAAGGAAAGAAAAAAAGCTGGCGAGATGTCGCTTGAATGTATAATTTTCGAGGTTAATGCATTGATCGATGAACGATTAATCGCCACGCTCGAAGCTCAAACTGGAATAGAACTCGTTCGAGCTCTTCACCATCAGCCTTATTAGTTTTTCCATCATTTTTCTGTTTTTTTTTTTTTTTCAGTTGCTGGTATGTGGAAAAGTTCTACAATGAGATGAAACTTTGTTCTCTCCTCCCGCCTTTTGCTTCGCCCTGCTCGATCAAAGTTGCTCCGATTGTTAGCCATGAAATTTCGAATCAATCGTGGACGATGCTTCGAACTAAAGAATCCTTACCTTGATTTCCTCTTTTTTTTTTTTTTTTTTCTTACATTTGCTCATTTTCTTTTCATTTAACGAATGAAATTATGATGAAATTGTATCGATTGAGATTTCAGCGGTAAACAAAAAAATCTTTGTTTCAATAGTTGAGTTTTGAAAAACACTTCAATCGTTTAATTGACACGCTGTTTTTTTTTTTTAATATATAAATGTATGCAAAGATAGAGACATATTGTTTAACGTGCGTCTACCGAGCAGTATTTTCAATCTTATATCCCGATCAGTATTAATTATTATTGATGATTCCGAACTTTGTCAGGAAATGTCTCTGTGAGCGTGTGTCCTAGAACCATTGAAGGAGCATTATTTTTTTTCTATCATTGTTTTTTGACCTTCATGTTGGAAAAATCGTGAAAAGCCATAAATTTCTCGTGTTTTAATCTCAGCAGCTGATGTGCATTCTCCAGATTCAATTGACGCACAAGAGGGTGAGCGAGTGAGAGAGAGAGAGAGAGAGAGAGAGAGAGAGAGAGAGAGAGAGAATAGTTTTATACCTTGCGCAATATCTGATTGGCTGTATAATATGTAGGCGTTATAACGTGTTCTGCGGGTTGGGTCTATCACAACATTTGTGTTGTTTTTTTTTTTAATCTTGTTTTTGCATTCCGTACAGATTCTTTGTCTCTGTCACGTGCAAAACTTGGAACAAGTAGATGGAAAAAAAGTATAGCGCATAGTTGAAAAAGAGAAAGAGAATGAGAGGGAGTGAGGGATTTATTACATCGTGAATTAATTCACTGTTACATATTTTATGTGCTCTTTGTTCCTTCCAATAGCCTTGTCTCTGTGGCATAACGCAGAGAAAAAAGAACATTCCAATCTTTTACGAGCTCGCCTACAATTTTGCTCTCATATTTTCTTTGAATTTCGCTTCCTTTTTCAATTTATCGAAAAATTGGAGGTCGCAAGAAGGCGACACGGCGTACGAGATGATTGCAAATAGGAAACGGCGGGGGATAGAACAAAGTCGTTGGCAATTAATAGCAATTATGTTGTTTTTTTTTTTTTTTTTTAAGCATTTTCTTCTTACTGACGTGTCTCCCTGAAGACGCAAGTGTACTCGAAAGGAGCAGATACGAAAAATGTATTTTTCGATCAAGTATATAGTTAAGAAGCGCACGTGCTTGAATAACGAGAAATATTGAGATATTGAAAAATATCCACTTTATAAATATATATGTATATTGGATATGTACATATAGGTGCATGTCAAAAAATGTTTAGTATTTAGGTCCATCGTGGATGAACCGAACTACTTATATAAATATATAAATATTTCCAAGTATATCTGAATAATTGAATGAGTAAATAAAAATAGGGTGAGACGGGCCCGTACAAAAGGATGCGATCATATATGTTTTAAGGTATACATAGTAACATAAGTTGTTCTTCAGCGCTATTTTCAGCCTCGATTTTAATATTATTTAACACAAAGCGTTTTTGTTTTTCGTAAATTCTCGAATAATTCTTAATAAGCTTTGGCTGAAAATCGCGCAGTACTTGCCCCGAATCTCACGATTTATTTGGTACGTTCCATACGATGAGAGAAAAAAGATTACAGAAAGTGAAAAAGCCACGCACTTGATTTGAAAAATACATATCTCCGATGAAAAGTTTGAATCGCCCTTGGATCGCAAACCGAGGCATCTTACAAGACGATTATTAATATTATACATTTATAAATATATAATTGGGCCTCCGGTGACGTCAATTTCCGGGCCAAAATGTACAGTTATACATTACGTATTAAGATATACATATTTTACATACCCGTCGACGACAATATCATCTTTTCCTACAATTATTATTATTATTATAAATAAAATAATAAAATTAAGATTATTAAGGAATCTATGCCGCGATTGTTACGGTCAACCATGCCCATTTATTATTAACTACCATCAATCAATGTTATGCCATTATTATTAGCTTATTATTATTATGAAATATTATTTTTTTCTGTCATCGATGTTACATCGAGTAGAAATTAGACGATTGTCATTTTATTAAATGATCAGTTCAGATAATGTATGGATTTCATTTTACCTTCCTTCGCCGCGATTACAATGTTCTTCGGGTGTTTCCAGTCCAAAGTTTTTAGTCGGGAAATGTGTTTCGAGGCAGAATATCAAAGAGTTTTTGTTTATTCAGATTTTTATTCTCATTTGGAACTCGAATATACATTTCGTGGGAAGTGGGATGCGAGTTTTTTTAATTTATAACAACAGTTGGCGCTGACATCATTCGGACACAGCCGCTTCCGCATTTATACACTGTAATTATTAATCGTTCATATACGTTTATTATTTATATACATATACAAAAATATTTCGGTCAGATTTT
Organism: Campopleginae sp. 14b; assembly: GCA_030522525.1. NCBI lineage: Eukaryota > Metazoa > Arthropoda > Insecta > Hymenoptera > Ichneumonidae > Campopleginae sp. 14b. Next base: position 4,847 of record JAPYYS010001268.1, read on the forward strand.
TTCTTTCTTTACTGCTTGGTTTATTTTTTCGAGGATCATACGTGCGTATACGGTTTCTAAGTACGACAAAGTATAGAAAAATATATATAAAATTGTTATTGGACTAAGTGAACATTTTTTTTATTCAATATGCGAAAAACTGAAAAAAAACAAAACAAAACAAAAACAAAATAGATTTTATCTTGAGAAATGAGGGGAAGTTCTCGGTTCATTATTTACCGTACCTATTATTTTCATTTTGTTTTCGTCCAGAGCAAAAACGAATTGGAAAACATTAACGAAAAGAAAAAATTGAAATGCTATGCGCTAATAAACTTGGATCACGTTTCAACAGAATAACAATATACGCGTGAGTTATAAAATATTAATTTTCAAGATTGCCCGTCGAGCCTCGTTTCTTAATATAGATGTATAGTTTGGTTTATATATATATATATTCATATAAAATCACATTTGCGTGCGTATATAGAGTCGGGGAACTTGAAGGAATTAGCATTTTTCTTTTTCGTTCATAATTGCTCGCAGATTTTATGTTTTAAGTACGAAATAACGGCCTCTCGTTTATTCTTTTTCGTTAAGTAACTGTGGGAGGAATTTTGTACCATTTATCTTGTTTCAAACTGTAGAGAATTTTTTTCTTTTTTTGTTCATCTTTGGAATCCGAGCTCACGCACAAACATCATCGTTTCTTTATTCTTTCATCGAAGAGAAACTCCCGGATTATTTAGCTAAGTAACATAAAATACTGTATGACGAGAACCCAACTATTTTCATTGGTATTCAAATTCAATGGTTTGTGTCTCCCTTTTCCTGGCCCTCGGGTAACCACCAGTTGGCAGACTAAATTCTTTCGATGCCTCGTCAGTTCTCACTTCATTCAATTCTACCGTGTTTATTTCCTTCCGATTATTTTGGAAAAATCGATTTTTTATTCATTCGACATTATTGATCGCGAGTGGAGAATCCGAGTGCGAATATTAATCGAAATTGTGATAATGCAAAAAGTTATGAGTAAATAGTCGAATCGGTAATTATTGAAATTCGCTTAGAATGAAAATTTTCCATGGAAATGTCGATTCGATGGTATAATTCTTATTGTAGATTTTTCGGTCAACAGGCACCATTCGGCCAAGAACGCTAGAAATCGACGCTCCGGCCTAAATGAATTTTCAAACTTGGCAGTTTCTTTCAACTGGCGTTGGAGACATCGATGTCGATTGTTTCTTCCTTGAGTAACGCACGTTTGTCCTCTTTCGTGTTGGATTGTTTCTTGCCACCCGCTTTCCGTTTGCCACGATTAACGACCCCATTCTCGTCGTCCATCATTCGCAAAATTTGCGTTTGATCCGAGCTCTCGATCGGGGCTATGGAAATATCGCGAACGGCTCGGAATTTACCGCAATTGTTCAAGTGTTCGTTCTCAAGTCGGAAAAAGTTCCAAACGAATCGCCTGCGAGTTTGAAAAAATTATCAGGTCGGCGAAACAAGACATTTCATTTATTTAGTTTTTCATTCTTGAAGAGAAATTATTCGCTACCTGAAAACTTCGAGCGGAGCGACTATCGAAGTCATTAGATCGCTCGAAATGTATTTATAGTCGACGAGGATGTAGCTGACGATCCAGGAAAATCTCAGCAGGAAATCCTCGATTATGGCGAAGTAGTAAAATCCCTTGAATGAGAAAAAAATAATTTTAAGTGTGCCAATTGTACTCGGATTTTTTTTCTTCATATTCAATTATGATGAAAAAAAAAAAAAAGTATATTTACAGCGGACGAATAGACGACTTCTTCGCGCAAAAATTTATTTTCTCCAGCACTGCTGTCCAAAAGTCCCCAATCCATTTTGATGTCCCAAGTATAAGAATAAACGGAATTGATGATACAGCTGACGATCCACAACCAGAGCCAGGGGCTTTCCCAGTGATTCGAAGCGAATTTCGGTTCATGATATTGCTTCAGTGTTGCGGTTATGACGACCAAAAAAGTGGTCGAATATTTGCCAGCGTTGGCGAGATGGGGAAAAGCTTCTTTCGAGTCTTTGTATCTTCTGAGACACTGAGCAAATCGGAACCAGGCCGGTAAACAATTGACGATTGGCCGAATTATCAATGATCCCGACATGCATTGATCCGTCGCTCCAGCCTCGAGCCAATTTCCGTTCGTTATGTAAAAACAGAGCAGAAAGTGAAAATCCATCAACGGCGTAACGAGACTGTTGAGCTGATCGGCCAGCCAAAAGTCAGCGAAATTTACAAACGCGAAAGGAGCAATGATCATTCGCCACTGGAACAAAAAAGTAACTATTCAAATTTTATTGAGCCAGAGGCGCTTCTACTTTTCTAGATTTCCAAAATTCATAATTTTTTGTACTTTTTCAATTCTTGCCCAGCGACGAGCCACTCACCGATATTCTGAGCAGCCAGAACCGTGCCTCGTGCCGAAAGATACGAAAAGGATTGAGTAAGAATGCCAACATGATGCAAACGAGAACGAGGGGATTGACGTAGGGCGGTATGCTCAAACTTGCACTGTAAAGGAAGCTCAAAAGGCTCAAAGTCCATACGACTCCGAGCACAGCCGCAAGTTCCATTATATGCTGTTCCGACAAATGATTTCTCGGATCGAGTTCGAATATGAGAACGTGATTGACACCTGACGATCGCCAACCGTACACGTTGACCCCCATGAGGAATAAAAATTGTATGACGAGGAGAGGACCTCGATAAAGGCGGAATGCTATTTTAAGATTGTCTCCACCGTCGTGAAATATTGCTGCAACGAAAAGTCCCCATATTGCATAAATGATTGTTGTCGGAAGGAGCTAAAAATCGACTCGATTAGACATTCGTCATACCGGAAAGAACTACGGCAACGAAAAGAATAATAAAGCTGCCGGAGAAGAGACCAACTTTGAAAGTTGTCCATGGACTTTGGTGTTCGCCGAGCGGCGGTACGCGAAGACGTTTCATGGCACGTTGACGATCTCCACCTTCGAGGCCGCTCGTCACGGTTGCCTCTGTTTCCTGGATCAATTTGTCGATGTCTTTCGACGTGCAGAAGTGAGACGTTTCCACGCATTCCATGCGCCATTTCGATCCAGTTTCTACGGAGAGTAGCTGCAAAATAAACAACCGAACAAAAATAGTGAAAATTGAATCGTTTCTCAAGGCCAAGAGAAATTGGCGAATTCGGTACAAACTTGGATTTTCCGTTTCTAGGGAACACGGGGAATGAGGATTTTGTGAGGAGCGCGTTTCATCTTTTCGTCCTACCTTGTCGTGTTTCTTGAGTATTTTTCGGAACCCTGTGTAATTGAGATTCTGATAATTTTGCAGCAATATCAGCGACAAGTAATATTCGGAAAAAGCTAATTTAAGCTCTCTTATTTTTCGTCCCGGCAACTGCGCTTTGTTAGCCATCGCGGTGGATTTGCTCTTGTTCTTTCCGCTCGAATGCTGCAAATCCATTGCGGTCTTTAGTTCGTTTTGCAGAGCCGCGTACTTTCGGGTCGCCTCTGCCAGCTTCTCTATACAAAAATGTTTGCTTACCATCATGAAATATTTGGACAATCTCTCTATCTAATGTTTCACGAGTTTTTACAAATGCATTCCTCACCGGAATAAAAAGTATTGATTTTCTTTAATTCTCGGTCGCAGAACGTGAAGAATACTTCGTCGAACGACGCAAAGTGGCGCGATATGACCTCCGGCTCTACGCTCTCCGCCGAAGGAGCCTCTTCCACGGCCGTATACAGCATCGCTTTCATTTCCTGAGTAAAGAGAATATTTATTTTATCCTCAATAATTAAATAGCAATTTTTATAGAATTTTTCAAACAAAACTTTTACACCGGAAATTAGATGATAAGGAATGGAGGCGTACCTCGTAGCTGATGTACTGTTTGCGCCATTCTGGCGTGATATGCGCCGACAAGTGCTCCGCAAACTTCATCCCGATGGATTTTTCTTCGGCTCAGGGATATTTTTGAAGCCTGGCAACGAAAATAATACAATTTTCCAAGGTAATTGACAGGATTTTTCTTAACATGACAGTTCTTCCATGTTTTTTTTTTTTACTACGATGTATCGAATGACATTTATGAAATATTAGAGAAAAAAGAAAAATGTTTGGAAGAAATGTAACAAGTTGGCGGGTTGGAATAGAAAAGATTTCCAACTGTGATTCGTATTACGTTTATAAACGTTGGCCGAGAATTGCTTTGTCGGCATTTGAAAGACACATAAAGAAAGATTCTTGTACTTTAGAAACGATAAATATTGACCTCCTTCAAACATGGAGAGAGAAAAAGAGAGGGAATTGGGCGAGTATGTAAGCGCGATGGAAAATTATATCGCGTACGAGAGACACAGTCAAACTGTTGCTATGTTTTATCGTTCAGCCAAGAAAAAGGGTGGGAGGTTATAATTTGTACATATAAGATTGCAATGAGTGTTTGATTAATACACTTACGGGAATTTAAAGCTTGTGACAAATTCAACAGCAATAATTACAATGATACGAGAAGCCCGCGAGAATGTCTGCTTCAGTTGTTTCTCTCGAGAATCGTTTTTCCTGTCATTTTTAAACTTGCTCGAGGCACACAATCGCTGTTAATTGTGACGATCGTTGTTTTGAGAAGAGAAAATCCAGAGCACGAAAACACAAGGGAAAATATACGAGGCGAACAATTACACCGACGCGAGAATCGCGCGTTTCGATTACAAAATATCAGCACAACGATTTTTTATCGCATCTTTTTTTCTGCTTCTCTATTGCACGCGAATTCTTACATATAACCAAGATTTGTCAGATGAGGGGTTAATTGATAAGCAGCGACTTTATCATTGATTCGCGTGACCCGGGTGATCAAGGATGTTGTTAAAACATCGTACGCCTTAAAATCGTCCGAACGGTCGGTTCTAAACGAATCCCAAGGGATGGCGCCACCACCCCGCGAGCTAGCTCCACCTATTGCAGTCTTATCGCAGCTTTGCGCAGTCGACACGGAAAAATCGCATTGTGAAAAAAGTATAAATTCCTTGGATAAACCAATAATTCGCAATCAAGTGAGGCATAAAAATATTTATTCATCGATTCATACATACATAGAAAAACTTTTCGTTTTTTATTTCCAAAATAGATTGTGTGTCGAAAAATCGAATCACACGTGGATGATCGCCTACATCAAAAGTTAAAGTTGTCGAAAAATGTTTTTTCATATATATCTTTTCATGTAGATTTTTTGAACCTACAAGTTTTTTCCAAACCATTTCGTGGTTTTTTCATTTTTCATCTCTGTAAGTACGGGCTTTGACCGATGCGGCACACACATTTCTTTTATCCTTAATTTAACATCGCACTTGAAATTGTTGCATTTTTCATCAACATTAAATATACGTTTATTTATATTATTCGTATTTATATAATTATATTTGTATGTAAAGACGTCCAGTAAAAAATAAATTTTAAGGCTGGAATATAAACTTAATAAAAAAATATTGAACAGCGGTGCGATCGCGAAAAGGCTTGAAATACCAGCTGCAAAAATCGCGCCAAGTTTCGTAGCATTTTCTTATCATCGACTCCATTACTTTTTCTGCAAATTCTTCGATAATCGATTTTTCATACACGCACTCATTGAATCCTTGCCAAAAGTAGACACACGTTTTCTTTTCCTCTTTTTAAAAGTATTGGCGAAAAACATACGTGCGCTACAATTATCGCCACCGAATGCATTACGGATTATTTCATAAATACTTGATATTTGTTTTAATTGACGCAAAAAATCGGCCGCTACCATCAGTGAGATCTTATCAACGTTCATATACGTTTCCCTCAGGTTTTTCCTCCTTCGCGTTTAATCTCGATAATGATTTTACCGATGTCCCGTTGAGACACGAGCTCGAGAGACTTTGTTCGAGGAAAAATCGAGTGCCTTATCGTCTCATGGATTACGAGGAGAAAAAAAAAGGCCAAGAAAGCTTGGATCAATAACAGAATGGTGCATCTGTTTCCAGGAAGGCGACGAGTAGCAGAGATTGGTAATAATATTAAGGTTTAGCGTGGAAGGAAATGTTGCGACGTTCGCAGATTCTCATGTATTTGGGAAAAGAACTTTCCGCTATTTGGCCCTGATTTGGATCGGAGAAAAAAAAAAAAAACAATTGAAAGATCGAGGAATTGTTTGATTGTGAGCAAAATGCACGTCGGACATCGATTAAAAACTTGCGATAAAAAGTCGACGGATTTTCTGGGGGAAGGCGTTTCCGATGTGAGTGGGAATTTAGTTTGGATGCAAAGTTGATTGGAAGATTACATAAAATAATCAACCGGCGCGACACCGTCGAGTCTTCATGACCCAAAAATGCGAATAAAAGTTAGTCTCAGTGCAAAAATTTCTTTTCATCTTTCATCTTGTTTCGCTCATTCTTCATTTGTTCTTTTTCTTTTGTAGATTGAGGTGCAACCTCCCACTCTTGTTATCCTTAATTTTCATACTGTCCGAGGAAAGCGTTGCACGCCGGGCAGTAATGTTTTTTCACCAAACAGCTGTCCATGCAGTAAGGGCAAGGAGCACATGGCCAACATCTGAAAGGGTCAATTTTTCATTAATATCATTTTTTTCTTTATTTTTATCGATTCAATTCGCTCTTTATTTTTCTACTCGTTAATGAACTTTTGTTTATCGTCGACCCAATTTATTTTTCAACCGAGTCAATCAGTTTTCCATTATCAATGACAAGCCTGGTATCGAACTTTATTGCTTCTCTGTTAATTAATGAATTCCCATTCATTCGCGGTTAAGAAAAAATATTTTTCAACTCGTTTGTAAACCAAATGTGTGTGTATGCTTTTTTTTACATACCCTATGAGGCAAAGCAGAAGAGCAAACAAATGGGTCTTGGTGCTCGTGTCGTTTATGACTCTGGTCGAGATGCTGGCTCGGCAATGAGGACAGGTCATTGTCTGAGTGTCCGGACCGAATGCCGGTTGTTGGACGAAAATAACACCTAACCAGGACGAAATTTGCATAAATTAGAATTCCACAACACCTAGATGTGTCATTTCATTCTCGACCGGTGGAAAAAAACTGAAGGAATTCGATACTGAATTTGGAGAAGAAATTTTTGTATGAAAAAAACTTGAAATTTTTTTCAAGAAGTTGAAAGAAATTGGAGACTGAAATTGATGCATACCGGGCGCGGCTGGAGGCGGCGCGTACGACGCTTGTGGTTGTCCATCGCTGTATGGAGGAGGTGGTACAAAACCAGGAGGTGGTGGTTGGAAGCCAGAATTGGGTGGTCCATGCTTGTCCATTGTGATTTTTGGTCTTTTCACTAGTTCACGTGTTCTGTAAAAAGAAAAAACACCATTCAATGTTAACGACGACTTTGAGGAACAATGAAAACTCGAGGCAGTTGGAAAAATCGTTATTTACAAGATTATTCAGGTCTCGACGTTTCGATAGATTGAAAATATTGTCCGACGTGTTTGATCAATTGGATTTTCTCACGAATCAGCTCGCCGTAATGATCGGGTGACGAATGAGCTCGTCACAGTCCTGAGATACGTTGTAATATACCTCATATACAATTGATAAGAAACGTCAGATAAACGACTTACACACAATTACGACACGAGAGTCGAACGCTTGAGTTCGTAGCTCGAAAATTCGTGTGTACGTGCCAATGTGTTGCTACGAATTAACGAGCCTGGCTTATTTCGTGTGTCACCGTCTTGACTCATACAAGCGTTATTTTTCCCTTACAGGGAGGATTTGCATGGCCGAGGACATTTAAATGTTTTTCGAGACGAAAAAATTGCGACACTCGAAAAAAGTTTCAAACTTTCTCAATCGATGAAGAAAAGTCGAATCGGGGGGGGAGGGATTTTCTGCTGTTTTCACCGATACGAGTGTGTTGTTGGCGCCAAGTCTAACGTGCGTGCAAGGATCGTTGGCGACCTCCGGAATATTGATCGTCATACGTGCGAGTCCTGATTATCTTTGAGCGCTCTGCATTTCTTTATTCCATCGAAGCTTGACCGATCGCGTCGAACGAGTTTTTTTTTTTTTTAGCCAAACAAGCGACGATTCTAACGAGCGAGCAAATACGATACTTTTTTTTGACATTTCCGTTGAGGACGTATTAAAAAAGTTGTACGAGAGAATGACGCAACTTTTCCGTGTACGAGCAAGCAATTAGGAGTATTTTTTTCATATCTGTGACGTGTTCTCGGTATATTGGAAATAATCACCAGGAACGGAAATTGATAGGATAGGGATGAGTCATCGTACGTTCGAAGAACCATAAAATCTTACGTCAATTCAATGGAACGGCTCTATACAATGATCGTATTCTCGATCGATCTGTGATGAGAGAAAGCTAAATGACATATACGTCGAATCGTCACTTTTGACGAGTGCAAAATTCCCCGCTCGCGAGAAAATCGTTCGTTTCTACGAAAACAAAGAATATCCGCCGCGCGGAATTGAGCACAACGCCGCCGTCGCCACCGCCGCCGCCGCCGCCGCCGCTATACGCCTTTTGCTAAAATAGCTCAATGCCCTCGAGGATTTTGGGTATCGCTATTCATCGATAGTGTTGCACACCGCGCCCACTAAATTTCGAAACTTTACTTCCGCGTGTTTGACACGCTGATGATCGGAAAATTCTTCGATCCCATTTTTACGGCTTCGACGCCGCATCATAACTATTTCGTCTAAAATATCACAACAGAAAAATTAATTAGAAAAAAAAAAAGAAAATGCGAGAACTAGAGAAAATCTGAGCAAAATTCGTGAAAGAGACACGAAAAAATTCTTTGAAAAATTGTCAAACTTTCACTCGACCATCCCTGCGGGGAGAGCATTTCTGATTGCGCGAGAACTAGTGCGCAGTAGTCGAAAAAGACAGACACGATGTTTTTTGTTTGACGCGGTGATGAGTCGACTTGAAGTATAATAAAGACATTTGTGAATAATGCATCGGACCGATAAGAAGAGGCTCGAATCTGTAGCGAGTTGAACAGAAGCGGGTGGATGCGATATGAAATTCAAAACCGAAACTAAAAACGTTATAACGTCGCTACTTGCGGTGCTGGCATATGGTTTTTTCGAGTGGCAACGCAGGCGAAGGTTTTTATTGCTTGCGGGGAACAAGTATCGCACGGAAAAAAACGACAGCGGAATTCTCGCCGAGTTTCGGCAAGGTCAAATACGGGCCATGTGAAAGAGGTTCTCATTGGAGCGATTTTATAACGCCAACCGATACGATGTTTTTGTTTCGTTATTCTCCATCGATCGATTTTCCGTGTCACGACACGACTCGAAATTGAAATTATTTCGATTTCATCGCGATATATATGAGTTCAAGTGGAATAAGCGTCACAGCGAATCGTGGAAATTATATCAATGTTTTGTTCCATTTCTTGATAACGAGAAGAAAAATCAGTGTAATCAGATACCGCGTATCGTATTTATAAAAAAAAATACGGCAAAATGAAGGGGGTAGGATTTGATGAGAAATATGCTGAGAGCTAAAAATAGCCGATCTTTTCAAAGCACTAGAGAGAACCACATTGGGTAACACTTGGCAAACATATTTTTTTCGTTCAGCAGCAATGAAAACGTGGGTACACACAACAATATTATTACGAAATTTGGCAGCTGAATCGCCGCAAGAGGTTCCTGCCGAGATCGAATGAACGAAGGAATGACAGATGAATCGCGCATTAATAATTATAAAACTGTTCGATTAATATTTATGAGGGCAAGAGCCTCGGTCTAGACACTCAACGTCCTCGCACTTGAGATCGATGTGTTTTTATGTACATCAACGGGACACCCGAGCTCTAACGTGTATCGCAATATATATGTGATTGGAGTGGAAATTTGAAAATAAGCGGGAACCCCGTCGTATAGTGGTGATTTTTTTGGGGAACTGCACGCTCCTTCGTTATATCTACGTTGCTGCGACACACGTATGTTGAACCGCGAGAAACACTTTTCGAGGGCCACTTTATGTTCGTTTTTTTCTCTCGCTGTAGGAACTTTTAATTTTTGCAGAATGTAAACAGTGTTTGCACAAATCAATACGATTTCTTGTCGTTTCTTTCTTTCGTTTACTTACACAAAATATCAGTCGAGTTACTCTCAAGGTAGATAATCCGGTGATAATTCAGTAAAGAACCTTCTACACTGATATCTTGTCGACAACTGTCGATCCACGAGATTGAGACTGTACGTGGTGCTACGCCCGAAGCGCTGTTGCTATATATGTGTTTACAATCTGTGTACAAAAGACGTGCGTGCTACGCTTCATGCCACCATCGCACTCGTCTTCTCTCTATCGCTCTTACTCCGTTTTTCTCCCTTCCCCTCTCGCGCTCTCTCCCACCGCCTCGCGTTCGGTCGAGCTCCACTTCCGCGGACAGGAATGTGCCGGCAAAGCATCGCCGCGCGCCTTATTACCACAACATAAACTGTGGTAAAAAATTCTTTTAGGGTATCAAAAGAGCAGAAGAGTCATGCAGCAGAGCCTTTCGGCACCGTATGAATAACGAGAATTATACGTAAAAACGACTCATCTTCACTGCTATTCGTTTTCCTTGTCTGACGATGAATTTAATGTATATAATTATTTTGACTGTCAACTGTGTGACGCATATATAACGTATATATAGTCTTCAGGATTGTGAAAGATTGCGGGAAAGTTGGGTGCGTGTGGATCGGAGAGAAGAGAGATGACGAAAATATGGCGGCAAAATTTAATTCAAGAAAAAATACAGACTTGGAGAGACCACACGTTAATATCGCGTACTCACGAGAATGAATAATCATTTTCTTCGTCAATTAGCCGAAAAACACTTAATCATTTATTTTCACTCCTGATCTATTTCGTCTCGCACAAAGTCTCTACGTGGTCGAACTTGCGACGAAAGTTTCAGGTTTCTCAAGGTTACCGAATTAGGTACAGCGCGTCATAAAAATGTTGTTGGGTATATAGCTCATCATACGGTCTTGCGCAAATATACGTAATAATATCATTAACGCAATAACACAAACTATCATTGTGCAATTTTTAAGTAATAATCCATTGAAATTATATGCGGTTGCGTGACGAGAATGCAAAAATCTCTCTCAATTCGTTTGAATCTTTTTCCCGGCAACGCTCTACGTTACCGGTCTCAGCCGGTACATCGAGCTCTACGGTATCGACATTCCAGAAATTGTATATATATATATATATATATGCGTTTTCTCGTGTATTTGTTTTGATAGTGCATCGGTAGGTTTCCGATTTTTACTCGTTAGTTGTCTCGTTTGTTGACCATTCTCAGAGAGTGTACGAACCTGCGTGATCAATTACTTTCTAACGAAGAATTCTCAAACCCATTATGAATAAATCGGAACAGTTTTGAATTTACGATGTAATTATTATCGGTTTTTCTCCGAAATTGTGATACTCTTGTGTTTAATAGAGAATTGATGCGCTTCCTTTTTGTGTGACCCCGAAAATTTAGAACAAGTGTATTTTTCCGTTCAGATGGCAGAGAGAAAACGTGCACCGTGCCGAGAAGACGACGCGGACGAAGTTTTTGAGTCGGAGGAGAAAAAAATTCGCACGAGCACTTGTTTGAGGCTTGTCCAGAAATCGGCGAACGATCATCGGCCCGATAGAATGGATTCGTTCACGGGAAGTCCGTCCGAAAGTATGGAAATCTTTTCTGGCAAAAGTGACAAAGATGATGCCCAGAGTTTGCTCAACAAAGTGAGAACAATCAAAGAAAAGCGACGCAACAAATCGCAAGCTCGATCTCAATATCGATTCCCTGATGCTGAAATCTCCATGGAAGAGTTGTCTCAAAACTTGAGAATTTTAGACACTGCCTGCGATACTCCCAAGCCCTTGGAAAGACAAAGCCAAAGCGACGCGTCTTTGGGTCTCGTGTCTTTTCAATATTTCCAGAGTTGCTCAGCTTCGGAGGAGGAAACTCTCGCAGAGAATCGCCAATCGGTATCCCGCTTGTCTTTCGACGAGGACAATGAGGAGGAAGATATGTTTGAGGATGCCAAAGACGAGCCTGAGCCGGCGAACAAGAGCGATCCGGAAATTTGCTTCCTTGGATTTTCCAGCGACGAGAGCCAACGCAGTAAGAACGCCGCTGCCAGGTGTAGCCAATGGGCGGAGCTAAAACGATTGGAAGATTTTCGTGTTCTAGACTTTACCGGATTTTTTGCCGTAGATAAAGAAAATAGCCAAGAGACGGTGCGCAACTGGTACTCGTTGCTGGACAATTGCGAACCTACCGTGGGGTCGGAATTGAGCGACGAGCGCAGAGAGAAAAGAGATTTCGGTCGAACGAGCCTGGAGAGTCCGAGAATCACACAACTTAAAAATCTGGAAGCCCCGAAACGTGGGGTTGAGAAAAAAAGTGAAAATCCAGCTGCTAGGAAAACGGATAACATGGTCGATTCGATAATCGATCAAAAACCAATAAATATGAATCAATTTTGTGGCTTTTCGACCGCGAGTGGTCGCAAAATGTCTATATCGCAAACAGCTATTGAGAGAGCCCAAAAAATGTACAAGGAAATCGAGCAACTGGATAGGCTGGAAGGAGAGATTCAGAATTGTGAAAAAAAATGCGACTCTTTGGAAGAGAAAGAAAAAAGGAAAGCTGGCAGTTTGGAAGAAGACGATCTTTTCGACGAAAGCCTCGATGAGATCATAGGAAATCTAATCGAGCCTGATCAGGAGATTAAGACAGAATCGAATGACGAAGCGGCGAAAGCCGATTGTCCGGTCATCAAGAAAGATACTTTGGAGAATAATATTTGTTCGGACTTTAAAACAGCTCGGGGTGGGGAGTTAAAAGTTTCCAGGGGAGCTCTGGCAAAAGCACAAGCTCAGCTTGACGAGATTCACGGTGAATTGGCCGATGAAAAACTCGATATCGATCCTCAGAACGATAAAAAGGGGAACGGCCAATCGATCGGAGATGAAAACAGGAGAATCTCTCTTCCAGAATTTCGGCAACGGAAAATATGCGACGAGACGAAAAATACTTTGCGACGCAGCATTGGTCAACAGGCAGACAATAAAATTGACTCTGATTTTAAAACTGCCAAGGGGGAACACTTGGAAATCTTGAAAGAAGCATTTTCCAAAGCGAAAGCTCGATTCGACGAGATCGATAAAGAAGTTGATGAAAATTCAACCCTCAATGAGACGAAAATTGACGCAAAGCAAGAAAAAAACGTTTTGGGTTGTGGATTCTCGACCGCAGGTGGAAAACCATTAAATGTTTCTAAAAAAGCACTTGCCAAAGCGAAAGCCCGATTCGACGAGATCGATAAAGAAGTCAATGAAATTTCAACCCCTAAACAGACGAGAATTGTTAAAGAACAAGAAAAACAGGATTTGGGCTGTGGATTCTCGACCGCAGACGGAAAACCATTAAATATTTCTAAAGAAGCACTCGCCAAAGCAAAAGCTCGATTCGACGAGATTGAGAAAGAATTGAGGGAAAAATCAAGCCCACAAGATGCTACAATAATATCGGAAGAAAAAAAACACGAATTCAGCGTCGGGTTTTCAACTGCAGGAGGCCGTGGAATAAGGATATCGGAGGAGGCTTTGAGGAAAGCCAAAAATCAATTTCAAGATGTCGAAAAAGAATTTATGGAGACTTTATCACAAATGACCTTAAAGATCGATGGTCCGGGGCCTTCGTCTACCGATTCAGCGGCAACTTCTTCGGCCCAAGAGAAATTAGCACCGGAATCGTGTAATCTCGAGTCTCTCGAGTTCGACCATTTTGTCATGGACGAGAGCGAAGCTTCAAAAAAGCGTAAATTCGAGGAGATCGATGACGATACCCCGGTCAGAAAAGAAACATTTTGGAAACGAAAAAAAGGACGTTCCACGAGCGATCTCCAAGGCAGAAAGCTCTTTGATGAAAAATTGGCAAATTTTTCAATCATCGGTAAAGTCGAGCCACAAAAAGACTTTATTTGCGAAGATATTGACGCGAGTGCCGCGGCGCTCATAGAAGACGAGGAATGTTCAATAAAAATAGAAAAATCCAAGACTCCTCCTATCCTCGATGCAGAAACTTCGCTGAAAATTGAAGATTCTTCGAAAAGCGTGAAAAAATTTTGCGACACAACGAAAGCTCCAAATTCTGATTCCTACGGCGAATCCATTCCGGACGATCTCAACTTCGAGACGCAATTCTCTCAAGATCAGACTCACGCGCAAGTCGTCAATAAATTCATGATGGAAATGATGAAAATGATGGAAGCTCGATCCTCCATGAGCTCCAAACAGGACGAGGCTATTAGAGCTAAAAGGATAATCAAGCCAGAAGCGTGCGACGGTTCGCTTTATCAATTGCGAACGTCCGGACGAGATTGCAGATTTTCATGGCGAGAATTGACCGAAGGCGAAGCACCTGGGCCTCGAGAACATTCCGGAAGTACTTTGGATACAGAAATATTCTCGGTCACTGCCAAATCGGCCGGGTCCTGGAGTTTTTGTTGCGCTGATTTTTATGGGTGAGTTGGTAAAAAAATAATAATAATAATAATAAAACGCGAAGCAACGAAAAAACGTGAATTTACCAAGAAAATCTGTGAAAAAAATCAATTTTCTTTCAGATTTCTTCATGTTTTTGTTTTTTTTTTTTTTTTTCCGTTTATTCATTTCTGTTGATGCATGAAATAGAGGGAAGAGCGTGAAAATCAACGTTGAAGGAATCAGACTCGGGGACGATGCGTTCTTGATTCTCGACGAGAGAAATTGTGCCGGTGCCAGGGAATTCGAAAGAGCTTTTCTGGCCAGCCCGGGAGTCGACCCCAAACTAGTCCCGGCAGGATGGGTCAAAAATCATTATGGCTGGATCGTCTGGAAGCTGGCATCGATGGACAGAGTCAAATTCGGTCATAAATGTTTGCCCAGGTATTCGTCTGGATATTTGATTCCCGAATTAAAAAAAAAATCTTAATAATTCAAAAATGAACTATTTCAAGACGTAAACGTGTAAAAATTTGGACAGGATGTTGACGCCGAATCGTGTTATGCTGGAACTGAAATATCGCTACGATCGTGAGATCTATAGAACTCAGTGGTCACCGTTGAGAAGAATTTTGGAAAAGAGCGAAGATGCAACTGGTCGATTGGTTTTGTGCGTCGCAAGCATAACTTCTGAGGTTTTAAAAATACTCCATAAAATAACGAGCCAACGTTTCATGGGTGCAAAACTCAAATCGGCCATTCTTTACGATACTTTTTTTTTTTTCCAGGATATTAATAAAACTCCCGCAAGAGGGTCATTGGCCTCGTCACCGAGTATTCTTCCATCGACGACCTACAAAATGACCTTGACCGATGGATGGTACTGCATTCCCGCCTCGATCGACGCTGCTATGACGAATTGCATAAGATCTGGAAAAATCAAGGACGGCATGAAAATCGTAACTTTTGGGGCAACTGCCATGAACCTCGATCAAGGCTGTTCCGTCCTCGAGGTAAACGGTCGTTTCCGCATGACGAATTATGCCCGAAACGCGTTTAATCGTTTTCGCTCAATTCGCATACTTCAAACTTCTATTCGGCTTGAAAAAAAAAAAAAAAAAAAAAAAAAAAAAAAAACAATATTTTTATTACTTAAACACCCAACAGCAACAAAAAAACAAAAAAAAAAAAAAAAAAAAAAAAAAAAAAAAAAAAAAAAAAAAAAAAAAAAAAAAAAAAAACGCTTTTTCTCTAGATTCCAGACTGCGTGACGTTGAAAATCCATACAAACTCGACGAGGCGAGCAAGATGGGACACGAAACTTGATTTCTATCGAGCCAATCGGGGGCCTATGCCGCTCAACTTGAAATCAGTGAAATCGAACGGTGGCATTATCTGTAAAATGGTCGTCGCGATATCCCGGTCGTATCCGATTTTGTACCGAGAAAAATTGCCCGACGGACAATTCGGTAAATTTTCAATGAAAAATTTAAAATAAATCAAATTTCGCTGAACGAATCAAGAAGTTTTGACAAGTTTAATTCAATTCAATTTTTTATTTATTATAAAACAATATATCATCGAAAAATGTAATGAATATTTAATAAGTTAATAAGATGGAGCGTTGAAAAAGTTTTCAGGAATGCGCGATGCGACGAGGAAGCTGCCCGTGCTCACGAAGCTCGTTGCCAGTCAAAAATGGAAGAAATCTGCGAGAACGTTGGCAGAGAATTTCAGTTTTGTTCGCAAAGTAGAAACCAAGAGGAAGAAATCAGGAGAAAAATTGCGGAAAAATTGAAAGAGACTCTTCCACCCCCGAGGGACGTAACTCCCGTGTTGAAAGTACGAATCGCCGAAGGTGAGACGAGTGCTATGATGACGATTTGGTCGAGCAACAGAGAAAACGAGCAAGCGTTTGAGGAAGGATCCTCGATCGTGATCTACAACAGTTATGCTTCTGGGCAAAGGTAAAAAGAAGAAAAAAACCAAATGGTACAGTCATAATTGATTTTTTCGATAGGAAAAGAGATGTTCGTCCAACCTTCGAACATTTATTTAAGATTCGTCGATGATTCATGTATTTACGCGTACTTTTATCTTATCGCGCTACTCAGCGGATAAGAATTTACCGTACGAATCTAAAAAAAGAAGAAAAAAAACGTATACAATCCTTGTGGTCGCTCTATTATTTTTTGTCGTTTTGTTTCTTTAGATGTAACGAACTGCAAATAACGGCTGGCAGGAACACAGTTTTCGATAGCAAAACATCGAAACGCATAGAATATCCGGAAAGATGTTATACTTCGTTAATGGAGATTGGAGAAGCGGGCTTCAATCCTGTCTATGGAGAATTCGATACGGTCGGTGTCGTCACGTCCACCGGACCTGCTCCCCATGTAAGTTCTCACCAACGAAAAACTTGCAATATTTTCTTCTTTCTTTCTCGTCGGTACACAAATTGCCTCTCTTGCTCGGCTTAAATACCCCCGAGCGATTTAAAAGTGTCTTTTATATGACCGTAAACGCCGTACGAGGGTGTTTTAATCCTTCAAGTGCGGAATGGCCTTTCGGGCTAAATACGACTACCTGAGCCGACCATAGACTCGACGATTCTCATTCAAAGTGAAGTACGCGAATTGGGCCCGAACATTTCACATTTTGTTGGCACGAAAATATTATATTTTCCCATTCACAAGCAAACTTGATTTTTGATGATTGAACTATTTTTGAAGCGCGAAAATAATGGAAAAAAATGTTGAAATTATTGGGAAACATAAAAATAAGAATTCGGAGACTTTCTTAATTGAAAATAACTTCCGGGCTAGCTTGACGGACGTTCGGAGTTGGAAAAAATAAGAAATAAACAATTTAATAAGCATAATAAGGATTTTGGTAATACGTTACAGGGCATGAAGAACTTCGAGACCGTGAATTTGGCTTGCCCGAAACCGGAGAGTGAGGATACGTCAGATTTTCTCTCCGTTTTATTTTGGCAAGGTGTCTCGACCCACGGATACTTGAAAATCCTTACCGTTGGTACACCGATAGCCTGCAGTAATCTCGAGTGGCGACGTAATACACCGCGCAGCATACCAACAGCGTATTGCACCGAGAGGTCCATCTTCACAAAAAATCCGCGCCAAAAACATCTCCTCAAACCTTTCGAAAGTTTGCGCGAGACGATAAAGGTTGGTTCTCGAGGGAGCTTGTCCTTTTGGAGGGACAAATAGCAGTAAAGCCATTTTGCCTACAGAAAAATTCTCCTCGTAATCGCGATAACTCAGTCTTTGCTCTTTGACGCACTAAATCTTGTTTTTTATCCCGTCATCTCTAATCCTGAGCATCTTTGAGTCTAGCTTTCAAATTTCCGCCCGAAAATATTCGTCATCGATCGATTTTTCGCTGAACTTTGTTACTTTTACTTTCCTTGTTGACTTTCGAACTTCTGAACGATTCAAACAATTGGTCATTCCGAAATCCCGTTTCGTTCGTTCATTCGTTCGTCAATTCCCGAATGTATGTCATGCAACTGCTCGAATAGCTCAAATTATTCGACAAATATCCAGACGAAGGATAGAAAAAAAAAATTCGTGTCATCGTATTTAATGCTAAAGAATATTATCACCAAATTTTATAAAATTCTTATCATATTGTCGTATGCAGCGAAGCTTTTTAAATACAAGATTAAGATTACAAACAGTATGGATATGCGCGAAACGAACGAGCGGGCATAAAAAAAAAAGCCGTTTTTTCTCACCTGCGCCCACGATCTCGTGATCTACTAATTGGACAAACAATAAGTATACGCGGAGTGTGAGAAAGGAGAATCGGCGAAGAGAATAGTAAGCTCTGGCTCGTTAATGACAGAGAATTAAAATGCACGCGTATTTGTTTCCTTTTGTTTACGATATTTTGATGAATTGTTGGCTCGCAGGATCCATTGGGATACGCGGAGAAGAGCGGGCGGTTGATAGAGAAAGAAATAGCGAAAAAAACGCCGTTAAGAGGAGCGGGAAATGGGACACCGTACCGTATCGGCGGAGCGGCGTACAATCCGACGACGACACCTGCTTCTGGCATTTCGCGAGATTCGATCGTGGCTCCTGGCTCCATCGAGATTGCTTCGACGCCGAAAAACAATTCCAGGAAGGCTTCGATCATGAGACGCATCGAGAAACTCGACGCTTATGGCGAACCACCTAAATTACCTCCGATCGCGATGAACCACAGCTCGCCCAAGGTGTTCTCTGATTTTCGGTCACCCATTCTTACACCCGTCACTAAATCTTGACCCGGACAGCACCGAAGATTCGAGAGGTGCAACTACCTCGTACACTTCTCCCTAAACTTATTCATTTTCCTTTATCCTCCTCCAGTCCCCAAAATCCTATTCATTCATTTCATTTTATTTGTTCCCCATTAAATATATTATTATAAATACTCATTTCTTGCCAGGGAAAAAACCCGCGTTGGAATTATTTTGTGGAGAAATAAAAAGGAAGAAAATTAGTTCCGAGTCTCACTTTTCTATAGCGAGTGACAACATTTTTCTTCGAAGCCATTGTACCTGACCAAACTACGTCCACGTATCATAAATCCGTAACGTTTAATCCTCCGACCAAATTTCCTCGCAAAGCGTGTAAACTAGACATACATTGAGCCTCAAAAATTTCGCACTTGCAAAAGTTTTAAATCCCGATACTTCGATTTTTTAGCCGCATGAGCAAATTTTAATTATTGTGAATTTTCGTTATTTTCGCAACGAGGGATATTTTTATTGTGGAAAATTCCAGGGTCTTTGGCTCTGGTATTTAAATAGGAATTATTGAAATTTTGTTTGGAATGTAGAGAGTATGACCAGGGAAATTTGGGGCGAGGGCATTTTGGAGAGGGGGGGGGGGGGGGGGGGGGGGGGGGGG
Organism: Campopleginae sp. 14b; assembly: GCA_030522525.1. Classification (NCBI taxonomy): domain Eukaryota; kingdom Metazoa; phylum Arthropoda; class Insecta; order Hymenoptera; family Ichneumonidae; species Campopleginae sp. 14b. The sequence goes on from JAPYYS010001268.1 coordinate 24,286, forward strand.
GGGGGGGGGGAAGGGGGGGAGTAAAGGAAAGCCGCGCCGTGGAACAAAGGGCAACCACATAACACCAAACAAACGGGGAAATTTTGACCCTCTTGAAACACACCCTCGTGAATTACTTTTGCAAATCGACAACTCTTCGAGAATTATTATATTGTGCTGAAAAGGCTTTTCAAAGACAATAAACCCTCGAGCGGTGAGGAAAAGGAAAGAGGGAGAGAGGTAGGATTTTCACGTGGAATTCCGCTTCGTTTGGCATACGCGATTATGACGGTTCCCCAAGTCGCATTAGCGCCGGACACCTTAACCTTTCTACCGATGCCAATGAAACTTGCTAATTTGCACGTAACTTTTGTTCGACCTTTCCGGCCAGTGCGAAAATGTTATTGACCATTTCATTTTCTCTTTTTAATGTCATCAGCATTTCTGGAGATTTCTGGAAAATAAAAATATTGGAATTCAAAGAATTACGACATGTGCAAATTTTTGTAATTTTTTTCCAATATTTGTTGGCACTATGAATCTTCCAGGGCGCGTTACGTTTATTCTTCATACATTTGTGACAATTTTTCCGCAACAGTGAAATTTCAACAATTATTGAATCATTCGTCCTTGGGTTTGCGAGTTAAAGGTCAAAGCGGAATCCCTCTTCGCGCACGTAGAGGCGAAACAGATATTGAAATAGTCTGGAAAATCCAAGCAATTACGAGTTGTCCTTTTAATATACCTGACCGAAGGGACTCGACCGTTGAGCAACCCTTGAAATACTTAAACTAGCGATGCGATTGGTGGATGAAAATATTTCCCCTTTCCTCTTTCTCGTTCTCGCCCCTTTCCAGCCCTCAATACATGGTAATTCCGCTGGCGAGCCACCACTCCGACGCTATACGCTATACAGTCCGCTCGCATGGGCCAGAGACTTCAGTCTGACGCGTGCTGTCGTGAGCGCCACATCCAAGTCGTTGCTATTGAAAATTCTGGATAAAGTTGACGCTTCGTCTCAATATTTTCACAACCGGGAAAACGGAGACCCGTATAACTGGAAGAAAAATAATTTAATCGGATATTCGTTATTTACGATGAGAATAAATATTTTCGGCCTCGAATACGAAAAATAAGAGTTTTTTTTTGTTTGAAAAATAAGTGAGTGCGACTGTCAAAGTGTTTATAGATAAAGGAGGAAGTTTACGGTGCTGGGAAAATTGGAAATGTTGAAAAGTGTTTGGCCAATTATTTAGTGCTTCGAAAATCACGAAACAAACGTCAAAAACGTTTTCTTTTTTCACCCAATCAGTGATCTTTTCTGTTGGAATTTGTTTTCATCATCTTAAAGAATGAATGAAAACGGACCCGAAATCGCATTTGCTCTCGGGAGCCAAGTATCGCCCGGGCAATTTTTCAAGAGCTCTTTCGCTCGATCTGTCGTAACCAACTGCTGTGACGCTAAATCTCTAGACTTTGAGTTAGCGAATAACGGGAATAACCTCGAGAAATCTCTTGGAAACAATATCTTTTTTGACAGTAAAAACCATCGTTTTTTCTCACTCATCAATTTTGGAACACCCGAGCCTATCGTCAGCTCTAATGGACCCCAATCTTCCACATGGCAGGCCTTCAACGAGGTAAGAAACTTTAAAGACATATCTTTTCCTCTGGCGCAACGCAACTCTCGCCTGAACGTTCAATTAACCAAAGAAAAGTGTGATTTTTCGGAATAGCGAATTTTGGCTCAAATATGAAGTTTCTTTTGTTCACAATTTGTATTTCCTCGATTTTGATGGAACGAGGAGATCGCGCGCGATCCATTGAACTCGAAATTCAAGTCCGTATCAGAGAAAATGTAAATATAATAACAGAAGAAAGTGCGTAGTAAATAGTAACGGGAATAAATGTAACGATACGATCAAAAGTCGATCAATTCTCATAATCGTTTCAGACGTCCCCAAATAATCAGGATCTCGGGGAGCTGGAAAAACTTCGGAAGGTAAGTCGAACAATGCCGTATCCCCTATAGCGCATTAATTAATGCCGCATTTTACGATATCACAAGATAATTTATCACAATAAGCGTTTGTACGTTATAAATGTTTGCAACTGAGGTTTTCGGTGTGAATTCCATCTCGAGACCGGAAGTTGAGAAATAAATAGCAGCTTATCAGAATGGAGCATAAATCAGTTTGTCGATTTCACAATAAATCGTTAAAAACATTATTTTTCGATGCTGAGGAACGCTACTTCGGTTCGGTATCGATTAATCGGCAGAACCTCGTAAAGAGTAAAAAAAAAAACCACATCGAGGAGTGACTGGCATAAGAAACTTTTCGAAGAAATTCTTTTCTGCGTGAGGTACATGGCAATTATTCTGACCCAAGCTCGTGGGAAATGCATTCCGAAAATAGAAATAACCGAGAGAGAGAATGTATTCTCTGGCGACACGAAAATAGAGACGAGTTTCGGATAATTACGATGTTGATTGTGGGAAAGGAAATTAAAAAGGCCTATCGCGTGGCTCGAAATTTTGTCAAATTTTCCTCGAAATCTTTTAAAATTCAAAGCTTCCAATGTTATCAGATAAATCGACACTTTTGGAATGCCTAATATCGAGTCTACGATGTTGGAAATAGGAGAAAAAAAACCTGAATCTCTTGGAACCGGTGGTTCGATCTGTTAGTACGAAAAACCACCGTTAGGCGTTTCGAGTTTTTCGATAGACCTCCAAACCTCTCGGTATATAGTTAATACATTTTTGGGAAGAAAGGGTTTACGGTATTGTGTGGAGTAAATGTTGAAAAAATACTCGTATCAGGTAGATTAGGCGGCAGAGCGGAAGAGCGAACGAAGCCGCCCTCCGATTTTCGTGTTCTCGCTGTGTGACTCTTGTAAGAGTGGACAGAACAAGGGGGAGATAAGAGCTCGGTTTCCGGGACAGGTGGCGGGAGTAGTGGGGGAAAGGGACTTTGGGCGAAGGCGTGTGTGTGTGTGTGTGTGTGTGTGTGTGTGAGGACGCGAGCGGCGAGCTCTCGCGAAGCTCCGAGAACGCATCGTAAATAAACAAAGGGAATAGTCGTGTATCTTGTGTTTATTGTCTCTCGTACACGTACACACGCACGGTTATGGAAACGACGAAAAGCATCGAAATTTACAATTCAAGGTGACTGGTGCGCGTTAAATGCAAGCCACGTTTCTCGGTCCCACCCTCGTATCACAAGAAATTACGAGAGAAACAATTCTCGAAGCGAAACTCTCGGCGAGAACAACAAATAATACCTGCGCCGCGGTAGCTTTTTAACACGAGAGGCTTTTTTTATCCCCGACCGGAAGTCCCTGACGATCCTCGCTACAGCTCTAATTATTACCGTTTATGCGCAAACTCTCAAGTTCTCTCTTCTTTCTCTCACAATAATCCGCCTTATGCATATTTATTTAGTAACTGAATAAAAGAATGATTGAATAGAAACGGGCCGTCTTCCGGTCATCGTGTTTTTGACAGTTGCGGCCATGTTTTTTTTTCCCACTTTTTCTGCATTTTCTCAAAGACTGTACTTCGGACATCACCTCAAATCGAGGAATCGTGTTTCCCTGTAACAAACATTCGCGGAGCACGCGTGTATTTTTTTTTAGTTCCACTCGACGAGCAAAACGAGTCACAGGATGTACGCGGGGCGAACGTCGCGTTATTATCGTGTTGCGTGAATGCTGAAAATTCATCACGCTTCGATACGCAGAAAGTTGTTTTATTTAGTTACTATTTTTGTTGCCATTTTTCTTTTCATAGATTCTTCCGCTAAAAATCACGTCGCTTCAGTTTTTTTACCTCTCGGACTGTCCAGACTCGTTTTATTTCTTTTTCGTACTCGGAAATGGATGTAAGCGAAGCCTAATCGCGGCTATAGAAACGACAACTTTAATCTTTTAGGTTTCAACGATTTTCATTGAATCTGACAAATCCGGGCTGTGCACATATATTTTCGTATCATACAGGGTGTCCCACGAAACACTGCAATTCCGGTAGAACTTGAAATTGGCGGTTCTGGGCGTTTTTATGGCGTATAATATCCTGAAGGGTTGGAGATTGAGTTTACGGTCATTACACCAATTCGGTAGAGAATTGAATTCTCTACAAAAACGTTTGGCCCGAAAATGTTGTACCTTCGGTTGTTTAATCCTGAGAGCGGATTGAAATCATACCTGGGAAACTTTCGGGCCTCGGAAACATTTGGAAGGGCATTTTTCAATCCGGTCTCAGGATTAAAGTACCGAGGATCGGGGAATGTCACCGGGAACTTTTTCGTAGGAAATTTTGTCCTTTAAAGGATACAAAGGGTATAACATTCCTTCCCTGTAATTTTGCTCTATGTCCAACGGTTTCGACAGCGATCGAGCTTTTAATGACTCGTTAAACTTTTCGACTCTGCAACTCGGATTTACGGCTTGACCATTTATCCCGGGGCACCCTGTACAGCTTCCATGTGTTTGCGAAGGCGTTCCGCGTAACGTATCCCACGATCGTAACACGTACAGTCTTTGGAGGTTAGAAATTTCTTACGTTTCTGATTCGCCAACTGTAGATCGTTTTTTTTTCTTCAACTTCTCCGTATTCCTCGCCACGTGAGCTTTTTTTGTGAACGAGTCCATTGCACTTGGAGAATTTATTTTTCCGATCGCTCGACACACCGCGACTTTCCTGTAAAATTCCTTCGAAAAAAAGAAAAAAAAAATTTCGATTCGAAAATTTCAATCGACAAACGGGAAATATCGTCATAGGGATCTCGCCCGATGACCTTGTTAACGTAGCCAGCTTCACTTTTTCTTGACACCGCGATCTCAATAGACGAGGTTGATGTAAAATAATGGGAAATATATTCTCGCGCATGGTCGTTCCGTCAGCAAAAAGTCTTAATTTTTCACCTTTTTTCTCTGGCTCTCCGGTACTCCTATTGTTAAAGGTACATGGTCTCGGAAATGAGACTACCGGTCTGGAAATATGCATCCGTTTCTAGGCCAACGACACGCCAGTAGAGTAAACGAGTGAAAAGCTACGTATACGCTGCAACATCTCGGAATCGACTGGCGCGAATATATACAACAAGTTTATTCGTAACATATGATTCCGTCGGTTCGATGCTAAAAGTATAACGGCAGCAGGATGGCAAGCAAAAGTTTCATGATGTTGGAGTTTGCATCGTTGCAAAATGCAACGGAGCTAATTTTATTCGATTTTTTTGAAAGCATAGTGAGAAATTAAACTGCACTGTCGATCTATGAAAATTTCAATGTCGAAAATAATATTGAGGCCATTTGGAAAATAAAAAACCATTGGTGAATGGATAAAATATTTTTCGTCGGACTCGAAACGCGACCTCGAGAATTGCGATTTAAATGTTTTTTTTTTTTTTTTTTTTTTTTTTTTTTTTTTTTTTTTTTTTTTTTTTTTTTTTTTTTTTTTTTTTTTTTTTTTTTTTTTTTTATTTTTTTTTTTGAGCGAGGGCCGGAATAGTTTTTAAGAGCGAGGAAGAATGATTGAAGAGAAAAAAAGAGGATGAGAGATGAGGCTGATGAGGTGAGAATGGCTGGGGGACGATCCCTCGCCTCTAAATTGCCATAATGATTCGTTTCTCTTTGGAGAGTATATAACGCTCATAAAAACCGCACCGTATGTTTATACCGGTGGAATAAGTTTTTGTCCAGTCAGAGGACGAATTGGTGCCGCGCCGGGTGAAACGTTTCGAGTCCAGCTGCTTGCCCTTGCCCAACAAAACAATAAACCACATATATTTTTCGCGCTCGAGCGTTCGGGGCTTCTCTTCTATATGTCCTCCACGACGCACCCCGCGCGTACTATACTTTTGTACTATACTGCTTCGACGGAGTTTTCTATGCTCCATGTACTTGGGAGACATTTTTTTCTTTCTTGACCGGGTCATAATGTCGATGTTGGACATTTTATGGAGAATATTTCGTTCGTACACTTTTGTGCACTGAAATATTGTACGAGACAGTCTCGTTTTTCCTAGTCCCGGAAGTTGGAATTCAAATATTTAAGATGAATGGATTTTCGTTCTTTTTTCATTACAATATTTGTTCGAGAGGTTCAATGGAAAATATTAAAATTTTCGGTCGGGCATTTCGTTACTTTCTAATCCGGCGCGAGGCTCTGGATTCTAGGAGAAAAAAAACGGGCGCTTGTTTTTGTTTTTATCTTGAAGAAATACCTTTGAGCGAGATCCATGACGCGTTACGAAAATATGGGAAGGATTATTCGCCAGAACGGAAGGAGACGAGGATTCCGCTCTCTGGATTACCATGAAACACGCTCAACGCCTTAATTGTATGGCAATCGGTGGGATATCGAAGATAGTGATAACGCGCAAATTTTTTGACGCGTTTAGTTCGCGTCATTTGAGGAAGAAAAGTCTTGAGCTATTTTTTTCTCCGATCCCTCAATCGCGAGGAATTCAACGCTCGAGCTCCGACCAATCCGCAGCGTTCGGCGGACCACGCCTACACTCGTTATCGTTGCCAGCGGATTGGTCGCCTCACCGATCGTTCGATATCTCTGCATGCATGCGTCCTAGATAAAAATGGCTGCAGACTTTTCTCCCTGGAATTTAATGATCTCTTCGACCGCTCAATCCCGAGCTCCAGATTTTTCGGACACCTTGTATGCGTGGACAAAGTCAGAGTGTATTTACCCTTGGTATTATAATAATGTCGATAATTTCTAAGCATGGATAATTGTAACATACGGTAGGCAGTCTTGATGCATTAGTAAAACGAGAGAGAGTGTAACTCTTCTTTGCATTTTCCACATCCCCCCTCTACAAAGTCTCGATACTCTTCATACGGGATTTGTATTTCTTTTTTCCTCGCGTTTTCATTCGTTGCTCTGTCTCTGGCTCGCTCGCTCGAGCAAACTTGCGTGACTTTCTTGGTCAGTATTCTCCGGTGGCTGCTCGTTGTTTTTTTTTTTATTCGTTCTTTGATGTTTTTTCGATGATAACGAAACCGCTGAAAAGATCATGATTTTTCTCGTGATATCTGACGTTGAATTTTAACCTCGCCGCGGAGATTGATTAATGGCGACTTTCTCGAATCGGCAATCGAGATCGAATATCGAATAAATTTATCTTTGAAATTTAATCTCTCGTGCCTGGCTCCGGTGCTTTACTTTATTATTCGTTCGAGTCTCGAAAAATCAGTCCAACATCGAGATTTTTGCTTCAACAACGTCGGGTTAACGAAAAATGTTCATTTTTATTGATTATTCGTTGAATTTTTAAAGTAATGCAAATTTTTCGAGCCGACAATTGTAATTGAATTCTAAATATAAATAATGATCGCTGGCAAAGAAGGAAAATCTATTTCGTTGTATTCCAAACTCGAACGTCATTCACTTCTGGTCTCTCGAGTTTCTCATTTTTATATACGATATGACGAATGAGCTTCTAAACCGTTATACGACTGTCAAAGCCTCGTGGTCTCTTCGTTAGTGTCCAGCTCATTGTACTTTTCAACAAATAAAGACTCTTTTATTTCCTCTCGATATTTCTATAGGAGAAAAAAAGTAGAAACGCACGAAAATACGTGAAGAGTCGCGCGCGGTGTCTGGCAAGAGCAGCGGCGTCGGGGGGGGATATAGTATTGTCGTGTTGGCTGGCTCGTTCGTAGCTCGACGCACGGGTGAATAGCAATTTTAACTTGTACGTGCTTTCTTTTGTATTAAAAGAGAGAAAAATAATGAGGAAGGAAGGCGGGCAGCACGGATTGATGCAAAGGATCGAACGGTTCGTTGCCCTTGGCTTACTCAGCATCGAATCCGCTGGTGTAACCTGCTGCTCCTCGTTATTGTATATGACTCATTTGACCTCTGGAGAATTCTCGAGATATACGAAAAGAAAAGAAAAAGGAATCATTGCCTTTTGGATACAAAACCTTGAGGCAAAAAGAAAAAACATACACATACACACACACACGACGTGTTTACACGTTGCGAAATATTCGGTTTGGTGCGAGGAGAGAAATTCGTGGATTTCTTTATAAGGATAAAAACATTATCACCCGGACACACGTAACTCGTGGACATTGAGCAATTGCAAAAGGCTGCAATTGTCGTGACTATTACGCGTGTCAACGTTCTTTATCCCCCGCTCGAACGTTCCGCCACGTTAATTTTATCTCAAAAGACATGGATCTTCGCTCCTTCTAACACGAGCAATCGCGCACCTCCTAACAAACCCGCGCCAGACTTTCGTCCACATCTCGAACAAAGCCCTCTCCGAACATCAAAATCATTTCGTCGTCCTAATTGCGTTTTATACAGCTCGTAAACGTACAGTCACTCATAAAATCAAAACAATTGAAATTTCAATCAATTTGAATGATTTTTCAATATTTATTCATATACAAGATCGAAAATTAGACTTGGGCAATGAGGAAAAGGTTGAAGAAATTTGTTTGGACGAGAAACTGTCGAGGGTACTGTACGAAGCAGAGGGAGGGAGAGAGAGAGAGAGAGAGCGAGAGCCATTGGGTGATGAAGTAAAGATCGTTCGGTGCGATAATGAGGTTGCGAAAATGAATCACACGCCGGGGCCATTGTCTCGAGGAAATTCCACCATTGAGAACACAAATATGTACCTTCATTTGTGTTTTACACCTGTGTCGAGATATCTTCCAACTTTGTACCGTTTTGCTCTCCTTTTTCTTGCGTAATAATATCTTTCTACCGCGTTCCCGCGTTTTGTTTCGACAAATAAATTTGCTCGCGGCTCGTACGAAATTCAAGGGGGCAGATGGGTCTATGAATTTCCACAGGTTTCACCATTAAGCCGATTTTTTTCCGAGCCAATAAATCAAAGTGACCAACGATTGGCTATTATTTTTTTGTCAAAATTGAGAAAAATATATTTCGACCGTTGTCTATAAATTTTCTATTTTCTCTCTCGTCTCCGGGCGGTTTTCTTTCTCGCTCGCGGCGGACTCGATGATTTTTCTCTTTGAAGCCGCGCGGAGAACCAGAATTATTATCTCAGAATTCGAGCGTGGGCGATCTCCGCGAGGTACGGAGAATGAAAAAAAATATGAGCCTCTCTGTTGCTCGTGGGGAGGAGACGAGAGCCTGCCCGCGGAATCCTGGTGTGGGATCGTGGGAAAAAACACCTGATTCGCGATACGCAGATTTCTCGCGAATGATTTTATCCAAACTCGTTATAATTTTCTTAATTAACATTCGCATTTTTAAATCTTTATTTTTTTTTTTTTTCTTTTCTCCTTTCTTTGCCTCATTGTTGGCGCGCGAGATTAATGAATCGCGATTTATTAAATGGAGAAAATTTAATTGGCATTTCATTCGTTGGATCGAATTGCGCCATCGAAATGATAAAAATGAAAAATTTTATCGTTGCCTCGAGATCTTATAAATTTCCATGCAAATTTCGTAATGCCAGGAAATAGTGTTTACCATGCACGAGAGCAGAATAAACTCTTACCAGTTGAGATTTTATTTCGCATGTTTATTAGCATGCTCTAATGGACCAGTAGCCCATATGTATAAAAAGCTATGTAATCCCTTATGTGTACACATGGGGGCGGCGAGAGGAGGCAGGGAGGGAGGGAGGGATCGGCGAGAATTAAAGATAGAAGAGCATTACGTAAGATTAACATGGAGCAACGCTTTATGGCAAGTTAGGCTCTTCGAGCAAGAAGTTCTCGGGTCGGTTCATGGGAAGCTGAACAGACATTCGACACCGCGAGAGCATATGATTCGCCGTAGTAGCGCATATTGTGGCCTCGAGATATGATATTACCAGCATCATCTGCGCGGACGATACTGATACTGAGATTCTGCTCCGCTCGAATCTCATTCCCCGGTCACCTCCCATAACAGTACATTCAAATTACCGGCGTTGTGCCGTTCGCAATAACAAAACGACAACAATAAATCGGAGGATCGAGTTTTTCATCTCCGCGAGTGTGAAGAAAATAATGACGCGTCGGACAAATTAATCATTTCAAAGATTGGACAATTTTGAGGTCCGGACGTAAGTAGAATCGAGTTGAGACGAGTATATTGCGAGAAATACGACTCGCGTGGGCCATTTTTCCTTCCCTCTCTCAATGCCTCTTTTTTCTGATCGCCTTTCCGATACGGAACGAACCAAAGTAATAAGAGACGCGCCGATACGGAGATCGCCATGTGGCTCGAAATAATAAAACTTTTTAGTTACAGGTTTAAAAATATCTCGAGTTTTATCGACGTCGCTCGCGCCGCGGAGACCGCGAGCTTTTTTCGTTTTTTTTTTTACTTGGATTTTCGTATTTTCGAATCTCATTAAATCGAGCTCGAACGATTCTATAAACTCGCGGGCGGTGATGACCCAGATCGTTAGAGATTCCGTTCATTCCCACCGCCTCCTCGTGTTTTTATACATTATTTAATTTATTCATCGATTATTATCGATTTTTGAAAATATTTCAAATTTAGGAAATATGGAGAGCAGGAAAAATAGGAAATGATAGGAAAAGGGTCGCGCGCGGAGGCAATTCTCAACTGGCAACATTCTACGGAAGGAATAATTTGTTATTATTATCGGTCTCTTGTATTTTTCCGAGTATGGGTTTGCGCGGCGGTGGCGGCGGGCGCTCGAGCGGAAGCTCGATCGGTTCGCAAGTCGACGCGAGAGATGAGGAGAGCCCTGCAGCCTCCGGCGGATGCCACGCGCGTACCGTGACGCGCGAACCAACAACCGACCATCCAACACATGCTAGAAAACCGCGCTTTAACCATCCTCTCGGGGCTCTCTCGCACGTGACTGCCGCCATTTTTATTCTAAAATCAGTTAACGTTGCCAACGTAACAGTTATTTTTCAGATGGACACCGATTCACCGAGAGCAAACTCATTTTTTCTAATTAAAAACGCTCCGGGCAGCTTTTTTTCTATGAATTTGCAAATATTTGACGAAAATGGTCGAATTTCGGAAAATTATGAAGATCGAGAGGCAATGAGAGAGAGAGAGAGAGAGTGCGCGTATGAAAATTACGACGAGTCGAGGATGAGGGCTTGGTTCGCGATTGGTCTGGAATGCACCAAAAATAAGTTTGGCCGTCGCGCGCGCGCGTACTCTTTTGCTCCCCGCCTTCGTTCTTTCTACTCGATTGCTCCCAACTCTGGCTCCTATTTTTTCTCACCTCCGTTTTAACTCGACTTTTCCTTCATTTTATCTTTTTATATTTTCGTCTTTGTATTATTTTCTTTCCGCTCGTGCTCCGCCGGATTCTCTCTCTCTCTCTCTCTCCCTCGCGCATCTCTTTTGTCGAGGGCAACGCGGCGAAAGCGTGACGTAGATCGTCCAAACGGGCAACATTGCCCATATTGCCCCAATCGTTCGCTCCCAAATTTCGATTAAATTCCTCGATTCGCTAAAATTACCAAATTTTCTGTCCAAGAGAAATTCTTCGGGTTGAAAGTCGAGACGACAATTTTGGTAATTACCCGATCGACGAGATGCGAAAATTGAAGACCGCTAATTAGGAAAAATACGCGAGGTTGTTGTTGCTACGCCTGCGGAAATTCCCTAATATGGGCTGATTTTGGTTAACGGACGATCGGGACTAATTTCGGCTGCGAGGAATAATTTCGGTTGGTATATCGGCACAAAGATGGAGGAACCCTGAATAAAATCAAAGCACTGACCGTATCGGTGGATGACGTCACTCTATAGTAACAATCTGGTGGACGGTAGTTCAGGGTGAGCAGCCATGCGTAACCCCATCCGCTGAGGAAGGCCCTCGCGGATAGAGAGACAGAGGCAGCGACGACGGCGACGGCGACGCCGACGCGTTGCCTCCGTTTCTACGGAAAGCTGAAAACTTGAATGGGCTCGGCACCTTTTCGTGCGAGCATCCGCGCGCATCCGAGTACTTTAGACTTTCTTCAAAATAATTCAAGTTCAGGCCCTTAAATTTCGAGCTGGCAAAAGTTTTTCATTAAGATTCCTCGTTAAAGAGACTCGACCTCTCTTTCGACAGAATCTCGCGTATCCCCGCGGCTCCCTATTTATTTCTTTATCACGACGACTCGATCGACGGATATCTCGCAACTCGCCGGCTCGATTCCTCTCCTCGCGTTTCTTCCTTTTCATTCTTTCGGCATTTCTTCGACGCAGCACCTGCGGTGCCTCCTCGTCGCTCAACACAAAGAATCATGTACATCGAGCGGTACAAAGATCCGTTGCTCCTTTCCTAATTGGAAGCCACGAAAATGAGTGACGTAATAAGCTCGCGAGATGCTGCGCCCTCATTTTCCTTCACAGCCGCGCTTGGAATTTCATGATTTTTTCGTTACAGACTCGAACGAATTTATTATTTTTCGCGCCTTCGATCTGGTCGCCGCGTTTCAAATTGTTTCGACTTCTGGATTGAGCGAAAATTTTATTACGAGCGTGGGTCGACGTTTATAGGCGGATCGGGGAATACGTGTATAGTAACTAGTACTACAAGTGAAAGGCCTTTGTTCGAGCATCAGCTCACAGAGAATTACCACTAGCTCTGCGTGAAAGTACGCTGAAATATATAAAGATCGAGCGGCGAAGACACGCGCCTTTCCGAGGATCAAAGCAGTTTATTCAACTAAATTCAATACGGCAAATACAAATTAATAATTGAGCGTTTTTTTTTCTTCCTTTTTCTATGGCCAGCGACCGTGTTTGCTTATTTATTCATGATACGCTGTAGTGGTTTGCAGAAAATATTTGTTCAGCATCGTATGTCTCAATTCCTCCTAATGAATTCTCATAGTCTACAAGATTTTCCATATTTTTCTCGTTTCAGCAATGTCAAGCACTCACCGAAGAAAATCGAAGACTCGTACAATCGTTGCAGGTGAACCAGGCACCGCGTACTCGAATGATCGATAACTTTCAGCTGCAAGCACAAGTCGATACTCTTCAATGGCAGCTCAAACAGGTTTGTAACCATTTTCCATTTCGTTCGACACTCGATTCACTCAATTTTCACTCTTTTATGAAGAAAAAATATTCAAATTAGACTCTCAACGTTGAGAGCAACGGTTTTTCAATGTTTCAAACTATTTGCTCATTCTTTGTCGACGCTTTCTTATGAAAGATACTTGTAATACTTGTTTCGGGTCTTACGGACCCAAGGAAACGGGCCTTTTTATGAGATGGGGAGTCGTTTGAATTTGGAAATTGTACTCGTTGGAAGGAATAAAAAGAGGATTCGAGTCGGGAGAATTGAAAAGCCGATGAATCAGCGATGATGACCTTTTCTCTTTGAACGTTTACAGACGGAGCAGAACAGGAAAATGTACCGTTCACTTCTGGGTCAGATTGTTCGCTTCCTGGAGCGAGCTCGCAAGAGCCTGGACATTCTTCACCAGAAGAATAATCCCAAAGGCAAAATTTCGCGTGTACCGAAAAGTCGTAGCGTCCAGGGAATCAACGGAGGAGCGGACGACGGGGTTGCGCCTAAAAAGCGGGAAAAGGAGATTGCGTCATCGTCGAAAAACAATCCTGCGGTATTGGGAAATTCCGGAGGCTCGCGATTCAACAGAGCCAAATCGGTTGCTCAAATATCGCCGCAACCTTCCAAAGGTATTCGCGACTTTACGTGGTCGGTTTTACGCAAAAATGATCCTGGACATTGCACACCACCGAGGAACAAAACCAAACAGATTCAACTTTCGACTTCGCAGTCTCCTGCTTCTCTCAACGATATCAAAACTACCCCCGCAGCTGCCATTTACACGAGACCCGAATATCCCGCTGAAATCGATCCCAACGATGTGCCACCGGAAAAACTCTCCCAGGAAGCTTTTCGGTAAATCCACCCTCCACATTATTTATTTATTTATTTATTCATTGATTCGGTATTGAATTATATTTAATTATACATTAATAGGATTTTTTTCAAATTGGGGCCAACGCCATACGCTAGTTTCTCCGATATTTATCGAGTGTATATTTTTTGTCCATTAGATTGATGCGAACTGTGCAATCGTTATTGGCGATGCAGGAGCCAGACTTGGAAAAGGTAACAGCGAACGAGGCGGAAGCGATATCCACCTCGATGACAGGCAGCACGGAGCCGGCGTCATTGAGAAACTTAGTTAATTCGACATCGAACGACGCGGCGTCCTGCAACGGGGGTTGTTCGTCGAGCGACCGAGGGAGCACAGAGGCCGGCGGAGAGAACAACGAGAGAGCGAATGACGGCAAGTCGTCTCTCAACGGATTGGACGACTCGACCAGCAGCTCGAGCACGGTGCAGACTTTGGTGCCATGTACGAGGCGATCGATCGACGCTACTTCGTTAAACTCCAACTCGGCGAGCAGCAGTAAAACCATGGAGGAGGAAGAGGACATACGGATTTCGAGCGTTTCCGGCAAACCGGAAAACGTCCCGGCGGCCGAGAGCCCAGCCATTAAAACTAAATGCGAAATTTCCCCGTCAAGTTCCACACCGGACCGAAGAATTATTAATAACAAAAACGAGAAAAAACAGGAAACTTCGCGATGGCTGAGAACTAAAATTCTACCGAAATCGGCGAGAAGCGGCAGCAGCAGCGCCGAGGAGGAATCTGGATTTTCATCGATGAGCTCCTTCCAAGAAGTTGGACTTCCGCTCCAATTTGTACCGACCGCACTCAGCCCGATCAAAGGCTGCCATACCGAAGTTGGCCTGCCCGAAATTCCCATGAAAAAGATTCCCCATCGCAGATGGTCATCGACACCGGCTGAATTCGCGGCCATCTTCAAAAGACACAGTACACATTTCAGCGGAAGCACTTCCGCCAATCCCGAGTCTCTCAGCGTTTGGGTTTAACCCCCCACTGGCTTTTGCCATCCCGCGAGCCCGTTCTGGCTCACCTTGCTGTGTACAAAAGCATTGATAAATCCCTTGAAACCCTTATTATTTATATATGACCTTCCCTGGTCTAAAGTTTACGTGATCCATCATCGAATCAAGTGTCATTACTTTTTCTTTCTCTCTCCCCCCCCCCCCCTCCAACCCTTTTTCATCCCGAATGAGAAAAAAATGAATAATTAAATAATGTAAAAGAGAAAGAAGGGGAAATGATAATTGTTAAAAAGAAAAATATCAATTTGCCGTCTCGCAACGTTGTCTCTTTGTCTCTCGTCGTTTTCGTGCTCCAAGTCAAGTTGAAAAACTCATTTATGCGCGCGATATGCATGTAAACTCTTGCATTTTTCTCTTCCGCTGCCTATACGAGTGGAAATTATTTTGGTTTTTTTCTGCAAAATTCTATGAGAACGGATTTTTTTCATTTTTATTTTGTCAAATGTTTATTGAAACGAAAAAGTGGAATGCGGTTCGATCGATCGAATGTTATATCGAACATTTCGACCATGGTTTTTTTTTTTTTTTTACGTCCACAAAAAAATCGTCTTCGAGATAAAAGGTATGGGAGTTTTGTTGCATCTCGACGAGATGCAAGACTGTGCCGACCGCACGAAGAACATGTTGAACGAAAGTGCATCCTGTATTCCGGCGAATTTGTCCCCGTCGTTAAGAGGGAAAAAAAAAAGCATATAAGCATATTTATATCTTAAGATTACTCGAGCTGGAGATATTTTCGCCAATCATGTGAATGTCTACTTTGAAGTAAAAAGCTTGTCAATTAAAGAAACTTATTTCAGTCCCATACAATGTATTTCTAATTGCGCTTCCGCAGCCTCAAACTCCTTTCCTAATAATTCATCAGTCTATAATGCAGATATTTGGAGTCGGCGTGGGAAAAAGTTTTTTACCGACATCTGGGAAGGTAGCAATCAGCCGGTTTCTCAGAGGTTGGCAAATTTGACGCAAAGATGGAGCCACTGTTGCCACGGGCTACTTTTAGATTGATTTTCAAGAGCACGAGCAGCACGAGCAGCACGAGCAGCAGCAGCAGCAGCAGCAGCAGCAGCAGCAGCAGTAAGCAGCAGCGAAAACCCGCTCAGCAGTTATTTTAATGTGGCACTAAGAGCGGGTCGTGGATTGACTCGAGGGTTATAAGGCGGGTGCGATTCTCGGGTGTCGTGCAGGTTTCTCTCATGTACGCGAGGCCCCCTCTGTCCCCCTGCAGGCGGGCGGAATTTTAACTCAACACTTTGAGAGAGAGAGAGAGAGAGAGAGAGAGAGAAAGAGAACGCAAGAAAGAGAGAGAGAAAAAGAAAAGAGGGAGAGTGAGCGAAACAGAGACGGATACATTTTTTTTATTTTTTTTGTCGAGTCTGTGTGGGGAGGACCGCGTGTTCGCCCGGGTTCCCAGCGATAAATAAAACCCATACACACGTTAAATTCCACCTATTCGAGTTATTACTCGTCCATATCTTCCCCCAACCTTTTTAAACTCCCCCGCAAGAAAAATCAACTTCGCGCGAGTGTTGCAACAACTTGAATAGTCGAAAACTATTGTAAGAAAAAAATAATAAAAAGAATAAGCGCGTCGTGGGAATAACAAAACAAGATAAACGTGACGCAGTTATTGTGAAATGAGTGAAAAGGACCGTTCGTCGCCAACCCTCGTTGAAAACAGCCTCAAGTCTTTGCTCGACCAGCCAAGTATATTCCCTCTGATTGGTGAGTAAATTCAATTAGTGTGTTATTTTTGCAATTTGTGAAAAAATAAGGATTAAACTTGACGAACCGAGTTCCTTTTCTCAAACACTGTCGTCGTCGTCGTCGTTGTCGTCGTTGTCGTCGTCGGCGTCGTCGTCGTCGTCGTCGTCGTCGAACTCGTGGTGTGTGCGATTTTCAACCCCCCGAAAAAATCCGCGCTTCGAAAATCGCGCATTGCGGCCAAAAGTGCTACGACAGCGCGCACTGGTGGCAAAGCTCATTATTCCAATGCTTAAATGTGACTGGCTTTTTCATCAAGGATCGATCCATCGCGCAGCATCATATTTTTTTTTCACTCCCGCGGATTGTGACGCGTGCCGGAAAATCAGTTGTTCAAACTTGTTCCAATTAAGTTATATTTCTTTGGTGCGCTCTCGTATCACTGATACTTTGGAATTTCTGCATCGCGGGAGCGACCGATCGGTATTGATAAGCCCGCGAGCTTGTCGCAGGGGGGAAACGGGGGCAGAAACGACACGATGCGTATATACACATGTGGAGGGTTAACGGCGGTAGAGAATGAAGCTCGTTCTATGTGTTTGCAAACTTGTTTGTATATATTTATATATCGGCATACATGCGTGTTAATAGATACGTGTGTGAGTGTGTATTCGTCGCGCCGGCGCTCGACTCTCGATTAACCTCGTTCGGAGTCCGTGGCGAGAAAAACCACGTGACAGTGACGACGAACCGAGCGAGAGCGCGAGAGAGAGAGAGAGAGAGAGAGAGAGAGAGAGAGCGAGCGACCGAGAGCCCAACCTAACCCAAAATGCCTCACGTCGAGAAGCCATCCATCTCTTTCTCGCCTTTTTTCTCGCTCTGTCTTTCGCTCTCGTCGGTTCAACGAAAACCCATCGTTCTCGTATAACCAACACCACCGCAACAACATTATTTCTCGTCCGTCTCAATCGTGTCTGTACAACTTTTAAATATATAAGCAGCTGAGAAATCTCCTGTGCTCCTCCTCAATGTTTCCACGTTTCTCAGCGGCTCTCATCGCTGAAAGAAGAAAAAAAAAAAAACAACAACAGCGCGATCTCCCGCATTCGATGCTCGTCGTTTTATTTATTGTTCTTAATTCCTTCTTACCTCACGATTCTCATGATTGCTCATAACCGGTAGGGCAAGTTTCGATTTATTCGCGAACGCTTGAATCATTCCTTCTCTTTTGTTTTTTCCTCTTTTAGCTTCGAGCTAGGAAAAATGTATTCTCAAGCGCGCGTTGAATGGAAAAGCACTGCGATGTTGGCGATTGACATAAACTTGTTAGTTTCCAACGATCAAACAGGCTTTTCATATTTTTCCTCTAGATTGCGTTGGTCGGTGTGTGTTTTATGTATTCTTCGCGATGACATTTGAGCAAACGGGAGAGGCAATGACGAGTGGAAAAAAAATCGCGCACTCTTGAGCGATACGATTAAAAAAATGCAAAAAAATATATATATATATATATATATAAACGACGAAATTTCGGGAGCCAAGGCGAACGATCGTTCCAATCGATGAGCCTCGCATTCGCTATCGTTAAACTGTTGGCGTTTTGGTATTATACGCGATATCGCTTCTCGTTGCAAAGACGGAGAGCGAGAGGGAGAGAGAGAGAGAGAGAGAGAGAGAGAGAGAGAGAGAGACGAGCCCCACAAGACGAGATAGCCGAGGGCACGCGGGGAAAGGTGAACCGCCTCGTTCGCAGCCTCGATTATGCATGCTTCTACAAGCGATTACCAGATGTGCGTTTTCCATTTGTCGAGATGAAAAAAGTATCGCGAAAAGAGAGAAGCACGAAGAAATGAAAAAACTTTGCTAAAAATAGGCGCAAAAATATCAAGCAGACCGAGAATACTGTAATTTCGAGACTAAACATAGTTTCGAGAGTAAACTAAAAAAAAAAAAAAACGAGCTTCGATGCTTTTTTCAACGAAAAATTGACTTTTTTTCGAAAATGAGTCGGTGCGTGAGCGAGAGGCGGAGATTCGAGCAAAGGGTGAAGAAAAAACACGGCGTCGGTAGTTTGTAGAGTTTGAGATTAGAAACTGAACGATAATAGCGATAATTGAGGTTCGTCGGAGCACTCGAAGCGTATATATTAGCTAAATAGAGTGTCGCGGTGGTGTTGGCGGTGATGGTTCGGTATGGAATAAGAAATCTTTGGAATTGCACAATCGAGCTGAAATGCAACGTCGTCAGTGGTTGATGACGACGTTGACGACTTCTCGAATACAAGTGTAAAATGTACGATGGACTTAGGCGCTGACCTCCACGGCCACGCGTTACGCGCATTTTTTAATTCTTTTCCTCTCCGACGTTTCTATCATTTTTATATAATTATCGGGATTTTTAATTGATGAGAAGAGAGCCGTTTTGTTTGTT
>JAPYYS010001269.1:0-23534 GCA_030522525.1 Campopleginae sp. 14b
GTCACTTTCGAGATTTTTTTTGTTTCTTTTTTTTCTTCACGCAGTTTCGGGATAAAGTCCCAAAGCGCTTGCTTCCGTGACAAATGATTTTTTTTTTTTTTTTGATAATTTTCGAATTGCTGGATCAAAAGTATCACGATGCTCTAGAACCTCTGGCATTACTTCCGAAAATCAGTCGTTAGTTACCTGGGGCATGAAGGTCGCCGACATCAGCGCGACACTTTCCATGCTACGAACGGAAATAATGGCGATGAGAACAACAATGATGCTGACGATATAACCGATGCAAAATCTTGAGCAAGTCGAAGAAAAACTCATTTTTTGTGTTTAATTCACTTTTTTTTTCTCAATAACATTCGAACTGTTAACAAGTTATTTATTGGAATAATTTTCCAACTATTTTATAAGAGGGTCTGCTCAAACTGTGATTACGAAAACGAAAAAGACTGACAGATATAATTTCAATGAAAAGGTCTTTACAATTGAAATAAAATACAAAAATGGTTACAACTAATGTACTGATAAATATTGATATTTTAGCCGAATAATATAATATTTAAGTTCTCAAAGATTCAATTGGAAAAACGGCTTGTATTATTTGATAAAATGTGATAAATATATCATCAAGCAAAGCATTAAAAATTAACCGCATCTTTTTCGTTCATCTCCCACACTTTCCAGGAAAACCAAACCAGTATCAGCATCCGCCCGATATCATTATTTTTAATAAACCAAAGTCCGTTCGAACGTGGGTGTGACCTTGCTGTCAGTGTTGTGCTAATACTGGCAGCGTGGCCGAATTGATCTCTGTCCCAGGATTGGCGGTGGAACGGGATCGAATTTCGTCTGAATATTGAGGGTATATTTTGGTAGAATCCCGACTCTGCATTGTGGTGTCTAACCGAACTGAATTTGGACCCAGCATTGGCGATGAACTGGCCCGATTCTAGATCGGTATTTCGGCCCACTATTTGATCAATAATGACACAGTATTGAATGTAAACGATGGCTGATTGTTTAAAACCCAACGATGGCCCAGTGCTGATGACCAGCCGTCGCACCCAGTGTATCATTCCGACTCTTAATCGATCATCACCCAATATTAAAATCAGTCACTGGTCAACGATTGATCATAGTCGTCGCAATCCATGACCAACGTTGGGCTACTCGTTTTTTCCTGGGTAATGTTTCATTCGACACATCTGTAAATAAATTGCAACACAATGCAGTATCTCGAGGTTCTTTTTTTACTCGTTTCAAGTTATTACCAGAGATATACTCTTCTCCCCTCCTAGTCGCAACCTAGATGAAAGGCAAAATTTTTCTATACCTATCGGCGTGCACCCACTTCACTCTTCAAAGTATATCTACACCATGTCGATTCGAACTCCTCTTTTTAACATTCGGTGTCAAAACGCGATAGTGTCTTGAGATGCAAGCACAGCGTACATCTCAGAGTACAATTCTTAGAGCAAAAGCCCAAAGAACCTAGCGTTTACCGCTCAACGCTTGAACATTAAAATTTTCTTCCACACCAGTCGGACGTGACAATTCATTGTTTTGTGAAGGATTTGGTCGGTGGTGAGAATCAGTAGGTGCACAATTTTCAAACAGGGTCGAAAATTTTGAATTTGTCCATTAAACCATGCTATAATGCGAAGTAACCGCAAAAAAGGAATGAGAAAAGCCGCAGAAACTGTAGATAGCATGTGCGTAGTCAAAGCGGTGATCTTATGGTCAACGACTGGAATCGTCGTTTCGCGTGAGAAAACACGAGAGAAAGTTGATCCACAATGATCTCAACGAACCTGTGATAAAAAAGTGATTGATTTCCAAATGTGTTGCGTTCGATTTCTATTTGATTACAATTTATTCAAGGACTCAAAGTCGCAAATCTCGAATTCCCCGAATGCGATATGGAAAGTTGAGGATGTTCAAAAATATGTATGATTCCTCCAACCAGAGAACTAAGACTAAGAAATCCGTAATCAATTATAGCGATCAATGAGGATCAATCCCACGTATCACCGTTGTCCCCTGACAGAGCACGACCTTTGACCTAAAAGCTTTCATGTTGCCTGACGCTCAAGTGTGTGTGTCGTCAGACCCATGGCGACAATACCGACAGAGCGTGACCCCGAGCGACTCATACAACCGTAAAAAATCCGCTTATTCCTGAACATTCATTGATTTAAAAAAAAATATTCCATTGCCGAAGATAAGAATGTATAATAGAAGGAACTACATTCACGCATGATAGTCTATGTTTGTTTTCTGTTTGTAAAACAGAGCTCACAATAAATGTTGTTGCAAAAATTTCGTTTCCATAAAAATATGTGCGTGAAATAGAAAAAATAATAACATAAAATTGATAAGCGTGCAAAATTTTTTATTCGCGAATTCGGCAAAATTTGCAGGACACGGTCCAGTCGGGGTTCACTTTTAATTCGTCAGAGTTTCCTCACCTACATTATGGTTCTAATCTTCAGTTTGATTCAACTTCAAACTACCGCAACCAGCTATTTCTATGAGCCCATTTGTCCAAAAAATCATTCCACATTTTCTGCCATCGACCAGCGGTCGAACTAATCGATGACGCGAGGAGTTGAATAATAATCACTGTCAAATAATAAGCACTGTGAAATCATTAGTCAAATAGTAAGGATTGTAAAAAAATGGATCAAATAATAAGGACTATGAAAATATCAGTCGAATAGTAAGGATTGTAAAAAAATGAGTCAAATAGTGAAGACGGTGAAAATATTAATCAAACAGTAAGGATTGTGAAAATATCAGTTAAATAATCAATAACACGTACTAGATAGTGAAATGAATTTTTGTGCCCGTGCAAATCGTCAGGTAGGGATGAGTGGGACTACGACAGATAGTTCGGGTTGAGGTTGATGTTGCCAAAGTTAACTCAATCTGTAACTCAATACTTCCAGTTAAACTAATAGGTTTATGGTGTATGAACAGTTACAATCGAGGTTTATAGCCTCGAGACCAATAGATGCGATGAGTGATCACATGCTTTAGTGTCTAATCACAGACTGACTCAATTGAATGTTAATTTCCCTTTTATAAACTTAAAGGTTGACAATATTAATTGGACGATTGATCGGATTGGATCACGACGATCGATTGCGAGAAGTAATCGTAAGCTTTTTAGTCTGAACTCGGTCTGAACTTGAGTGCGGTTTTCATGAGAAATGAACTTTTGACCCAATTCGTATTCTAAACGTCGATAAACTGTGTGCTGACCATCAATATACTCTTTTCATATATTCTTAAGGATTTCGGATGTCCTTAGGGCAGAACAGGACAATCTTCGTGCAATCGGTTATACGGTTTTCCAATGAAATAAAAATAATCGCCTCGCAAAGTCGGTTATATCGTTTTGTCGAGGTTTTATGATAATCATCTAACTTAGCATTAAAAATATTGTAACCC
Source organism: Campopleginae sp. 14b (assembly GCA_030522525.1). NCBI lineage: Eukaryota > Metazoa > Arthropoda > Insecta > Hymenoptera > Ichneumonidae > Campopleginae sp. 14b. The sequence goes on from JAPYYS010001269.1 coordinate 3,451, forward strand.
CGGAGAGTATAATTAAAGTAGAAAATATTAAATTGTTAAGGGAAAATCCAAAGGAAGGAAGATACAATGGAACCGAGACTTCTTGTCGAAGTTCTTACTTTCGTTCAAATAAATTTGTCCTTTCTCTCATTTCTTCGTGTCAGGTCCTTAACTTCCTACCCCGAGACTGAAACTTAATTATTATTAACGAATTCAAAAATGAATCAATCTATTTGAATAATTCATTGAATTAGCTGGCACCCAACGTGTCGTTAAAATTATGGAAAATAAATCTACAGCCCTGGCATTATGACCTTTTAACGTAATTCTCGACTTTCTTATATTGTCCTGTAATGAAAGAAAAAAAACGACAAAACGCAGGTCTTACGTATCTAAATATGGTAGTGAAGGGATTGAAAATGTTTACAAAAACATTGGAAGTCGACATTGATTTCCACGCAAGGAAGTTTCAAACACAAGATAGATTTTTTTTGTGTAGTGGTCGCAATCAGGTTCCCGATTTCCACAAATGGAGTATCGATACTGCACCATACCAAATAGTATCAAAATATTTCTTCCAAACCCTGCGCAGTATACAATCCAACATAGATTTTATAAGTTGTATTACGGTTTATGTCTTCGAAGCCCTAAAGAACAGTTTTTTTTTTACGTAATGGTCAAAATCAGGACTCTGGTTTGAATACTCATAAATCACATTCATGAATCTTTGCAGACGTTCCTCTTCCTGCTATGTTCACTAGGTCCCAAATAGTACTCTTCCATGAACACACACACACACACACACGCCCGCGCCTATTTACGGAAAGATCTATAATAATAGATTAGATAAATTGATGAAAATAGATATTCTTTTTGTATATTCTATATGTATGCTATTATAATATCAGGGTCATTATGACTATAAGAGAATATGATATTTGTTCATGTTTTTCAGTTTATTGTATATAATTAGATTGATAAGAAATATGGGGAGAATAATTTCTACACTACAGTGAATTATGAAAGGATAAGAACAATTTTATGATATTTATGATCGCGGTTGATGACTTCATCCCTTGAGTATTTGTCGTTATTTTTTATAATGATCGAATTCCTCGCTTTCATGTTCCTCAATGTGGTCATCTTTCTTATCGTGATGATAATGAGGTATCACTTTGTAAATTGTGTGGGTGTGCTTGACGTTCTTCACTCGATAAGGTACATGTATTACCACTTTTTTCCTAAAATTGATGCCATAAAATCTTACTCCGTTGATATTTAAAAAATGTTCAAACACTTTAATTATTCGCGTGGAAGAGGTTTAGAAAACAGTTATAGTACGCTAGAGCAAGTTCATTGAAGTGTCAGAATTACAATCCATCACACATTGGTCATACTTCGAGGTGTTTTGCAATGTATTCCCGAATAGGGAAAACTCGAATTGAGTAAAATCACATAAATCTACGCATTGAAATATAGTTCTTAATGCATGAGGTAAGAAGTGTCCTGGTAGAGACATGTCTAATTCTATGCTTACCCATTTATGACGGACTCGTGGACCATGAAAATTGCGAAGAGGAACGATACGACATACTGAAAAATGTCAGAACATTGAAAACAAAATAAATTAATTCTTACCCGGTATCAAATTTCTTCAAACCATTGTGACTTGGAAAATAATATTGCCTACCAAACGTTCTTTCTTCATATCCACCTACTTGAAAATAACTGTGCAAGCATTAAACACGAAACGCTGAGGGATTGAACTAGACAGTTTCAATTAATAGCAGCAACTACAACGAGGGAGATTATACCGGTTACTTATACCTAACGCATCGAACTAGCGAAGCGCATCATGCTATCGCCATTGTATTCGGTGAAACTCTACCGATTAGAGAGCTCAGCAACCATGAAAAATACTATCTCTGATTGTATTAATTATATGGAGAAAAAGAGAGTTTCCCCATAAAACTCCGATACAACAGTGGTGAAAAATTATGTTTTTACTCTGCGTACTTTTTTTTTCTTGTCTAATGTCATTGTCGAGGGGGTGATCTAAAATGGAGTTCGCTCGAAAATAATCGTTACGCGCCCATTTCAGCTAAATGACATCCCTGTGATTTTGAGGTGTTTCCTAACAACAGCGAAAATGCTGATTGTAAAAATGTTTTATGTAGTAATTTTGTAACGAGTCTCGGCGATCACTTTGGCGTAGCATCACAATCAGCACATAAACTTCATCACTTACACAACAAACGATGTGATTTGGCCATTGATAGCGTCAGTAATAAATGTACAACAGTCCCTATTTTTTAAATCGTCTCGATGTTAGAAAGGCGACGTGAGCTGGCTAGAAACGTGAATTTTGAGGACTTTCAAAATATGTACTACAAAAAACCGAAAGAAAAGCTGCATTTCTATTTCGCATTCGGGTGGGACCCGGAGTCTGGTAGTCGGGAGATCAAAATATCGGGTCAAAATATAGTAAATGGAACGTGAATAATAAATGGAAAAAAAATCTAGTGTATTCTTAAAACAAAGGTTGATCAACAAAGAAAATTATTGAATGTATTCGAATGTCATTTATGAACTGTTGATTGTGCCAGTAAACAAATGTTAGAACAAAAAAAAACTTGTATGATGTAAAAAAAAAAACTGGAAATTAAAATTTAAAAATTGCTTCCTCGACGTGCTCAAATGCACGATACTAAGATGCACGGCTCGAATCTTCCTCTACGGGTAAGCTATTTTTTCTATTTTACCTTCGAATCTTGTTTCAAGAGGAAGCTATTTTTTTTTTATGTTGGCTTCCTCGGAGAGGAAGCTTGCAGCTTATATTTTATTTTTATTTCAATTATGTAATGTTGACCACTTTTTTTGGAAGTAAAGAGGAAGTCCGAACCTATTCGTAATATTCTACAAGATGAGCAGAAATAAATGCGGTTCGACGATTTGTAAAAAATCTCAGATTTTCGTAAAATTCGCAAGATTATGAAATTCAAGTTGTTCGACCGATATTCTCCAAATTCAATACAAACTTTCCTTGTATTCTCTATCCTCCATTTATAGGAAAAAAATTAGCAATAAATAACCGACAGCGATAGGTACGCGGTCGGTGCGTGGCTCCGGCGATCACCCAAGTCAAGCAGCAAAGACTGCGGTCAGTACTCGGATGGGTGACCGTTTAGCCACGCACTGGCTGGCGTATTAATCGCTGAGCGGAAGGCAGTTTTCACTGACTTTTCGATGGTGTTAACCAACTGAAACTCAGTGAAAATATAGCCGACTGTATCGGCAAGGTTTTCTGCAAGTTCCCTTCGCCCCTAGCAAATGCGATATAGCGGGGTATAAGTCGGCTGCAGACGCAACGTGGGGGGGAATATGGAAAAAGAGAAATCTTAGGGATGGGAACTGTAATTGATCCTGAAAACATGGATTTACAATGGAAGATGAATAAAAATAAATAAGAATAAAAAAAATTAGCAATAAATCTGAAAATTCGCGGAAATAAAAGTGTGAACATCTTTTTTTTTCAATTGAACAATGTTGTACAACTAGCACACACACATACACATGCACGCACAAGCAATCCTGCATGGGGAAGCAAAAGAAATATTTCTTAAGGATGGAACTTTTCCGAATAGCGCAACGGGAAAGTTGGATATTCAAGCGGTGAATGCTATGTCCCATGAGCTTTCCCCTGCAGACTCTATCCGCTGAGCGTATCTCCACATACACTCGTGAGAGTATAGTGGGCGCACACCGATAGACCTCAATAAATTTTGTTTTTATCGAGGTCCCAGCTAGCAGTTAGGAATGTAAACAGCCACGAATTGAGTAAGTCCGAATTTATATTTTTTCTTTCATTACAGTAAATGTTAGAGTCTGGAATAAGATGTATACACGAGGCATACACAAGTACGAGTAATGGTGTGTTTCACATGTATACAGCTGTAGTCCGTGTTTACGCTCTCCTGACAAGATGTGACGTAGCTCCGAGGCCGTGGGGTGAGCCCAGGGATCAGCTGCAATGGCTCCGGTATTCCGCAGTTTCTCCCAGCCCATGGGATCGAGTGCCAGAGATGTACAAGCAGTGACACGAGGAGGGAGCGAGTGCCAGAATTTGTAAAGATAATTTTCCTCGGAGGGTCCATTTCGCCCCTTCTCGGCTCGCGTCATTCCTCGCGTCGTCCCACGGCCGCGAGAGCGGACAGGGTGCCAGATACAACGTGTCGCCGACCAACGTTGACTTTTGATTCTCCCGCCCCCGCCGTAAACATTTGGCCGGAACAATGCGAGGAACGTTTCGACCGAGGCGGTCCGGCTACTCAGCTCAATAGCTGAGATAATCAAGGTAGAAGGCGTGATTCTTGGGGTGTGAGTAACGTCATGAATGACCAGAAATGACGACGGTAAAACACAAGATTCAAATTCAATCAGATTTAACACTATTTATTTTGATGATTCAATCAATTAAATATTTGAAATAAACTCGGTACAGCGTGATACAAAGTTTCAGTCGGGTGACGGGTCAACGGTAGTCACCCGGTTGCGATTATAAATTTATTGGAGACGAGAAGACCGTGCCGAAGGTAACGATTACGAGCCGTCCCGGGATGAGGCGAGCCCATTCGCGGGGAGGTAATGCCACGACCGAGGCCGCAGGTGATTCCTTAATAGCAACTCGCTCGTCACGTCGCGGAAAGTACGTAAGGGCCCTGGTGGCGCGAAGGTAAGCCACAACCTTACCGATGGTAAACCCAGGTTTGGAGTGAGTAGGCCCACAAGCACCATCTCGAACTCAGGAAGCGAGCGACAGGTGGAGAGTGAAGACGGACCTCCTGGGGCGCTGGCTGAACAGAGACTGGTTTTCGTGACCCCGGAACTCGGAAGTCAGTCGGCATGCGAAACGCCGGCGACCCCCCACTACGCTGGGCCTCCCGCAGGCAGCACGATTGCGCTCTTTGCACGCACTATTGCCGCTGCCGCGCTACGCACACGATTTCTCGCGCGAGAAATTTTAACACGATCACTTCCATCCCGGCGTTATCGAACGATGTTCCGCAACAATAGGTAGTATAAGGGAACAGCGTTTCGCACCCAATATCGCCAACACGACATTCGTCCGCGAAATCGCGAACAGACCGACACTCTAAGGTAAGCGCTAATTTACGCGAGAACGCTCTCGATGCGCCTTGCCCGCCTCGCTGGTCGCGTATGAAGAATCAAATAATTCGAAATTCAAATTGAATAAAGGAAGAAGCGATACTCGAAGCTGCGCAGGTAGAGTCTCCGCCATCGTATCGCACAGGGAGTAGACAACTGGACCGAAAGATGGACTGTAAATCCGATCCACTGGTTGACATGCTTTCGTGCGAGTGGTGGGGCGAACAATGTCACGTTACAATACATTGTGGACAGAACAAAGGAATTGCGGTTGGAGGCAGTACGGTGTGTAGGAATTAGAAAGGTCGGTGGAGTGATAAGACGAGAAGGACGAATAGCTGACTGTGCGGGCGGAAAAAATTCGATTAGATATGGTGGATCATTGCCCTTAAGTATGTTGAACGTCGTTACGGCCAGAAAATATCGTCTTCTACCTTCAACCGTCAACCAATCCAGATGCTTACGATATCGCGAGACTCGATGGAGTCTCGGGACCAGTAAATTTGACAGCTAAGCGTCGTCTGCTAGCCCGAGACTCGGCCGATATATTATCTCTGAATAAAGCAAATTCGTTGGTACGGGTTGACATTCCTTTAAATTACGAAGCTCAGGAGTAACGTCATGATCTAAAAATTGGACTGAAGACTAATTAAGTTAGTCTCCGTCGATCGAGCCATAAATCATCATGATTGATGCCATAATTGCTGAGAAAAAAGTTTGCACGGGGCGAAATTATGCAAAAATCGCAGTGTCCGTGCATGCATGTGTTACGTCACAGCCTTGACGCTAGGCCCCCACAAAATTTTTCCATTTATGCAAACACTCGAACCATTTACCTTCCGTAGGTAAACTCATGAAATATCATATTTTGTTGATCATCTATATTTATAACTAACATTATCAATATAGCGGACTATATAAATCCCAGGTAATATTACATATTCCTTAATATTCTTTAATGTTAGTATATAGCATAGCCAATTATAGGCAACTCATGTTATACAGACCCATTATATACGGCCCTCACATTTACATTTACTCCCTCATATACCTAAACGACCAAGAGCGCCTGTCGCCCGAACAAAACCCCAAATCTAACCGTTCGACCGAGACATCGGAAACCACTTAAAAAGGTTACACTAACCGTCACCAAGACACTCTCATGATCCTTTTCTCAAAAAATTTCAGCGACACTCTCCAAGTTAACATAAATAACTCCCATGTTAAATAATCAATGAATACCTCATAAACTCGAATCGAAGGCATGCTTTGATTCGAATGAGTTTTAACGGTCAAAACGATTCTCATGGATCGCGCGTCACCGGTCGAAGTCAACAATATCAACCCGTTATAAACAACACGCTTCAACCATTCCACCAATCAGGACCTCATGTTTTTCTCCAACCTCTGAACGCCGTAAGACTTTTCTTCCAATCATCTTTCCAGAAAAGTCTCCCCTTTTGATTGGACCCAATCACAAAATACCGACGTTTAGCTGACAATCCTTCCACTAATCACAATATCGAATTATAACGAATTCAATCCTTTCTACATCATCCTATCGCCACAGAAATCATTCTGAACTTTGGAAAGAGAACTCTGAACTCGAGACAGAAGAATATTGAATTCTATTATTCAATTAGCATCAAGAGTCCGAGAAATCGACAACCTTTATAAAAATATGAACTCTGTCTAATTCTGCGACGACTTACCATTGTGCGTGACTCTAAATCTCAAGTCGATATTCCTATCTCCAATAAACAATATTCTGTTAATAATCGCTAACTCAACAATAATAATCAAACCAACTAAGATTGTAATAAACCAGTGCACAAATCAACTTTCACCATTTCCATCGATAAGAAGAAACGGACAAATAACTTAGTGTGCAATAGTTCAACGAAGTGTCTTATCTTATTTCAAAGGGTGTCAACTCTCAAACCTCACCTACCGAAAGGTAAATCATTATATATAATAATCGGTAAAACAGACAATTCCGTTAGCCAAGTCAAGCCACCTCAATCTGTCGGTAACACAGTATACCAAAATCGAGGGCAAGCTTAAGGCTTAACGATCCTATCGAATTTCAATTCTAGGGACGTAACATATGTATATACGAGCAGACGACACAATCAAAGGCCCCTTGATGCCCATCAAGACCGATTCACATGAAAGTCGATGTTCGATGACAGAAGCACGACGAGTTTCTATTACCGCCGTGGAGTTAGCCGGTCGACTTTCGGTTTTCCCCTTTTTTTATGTTGAAATTCGGTAGAGTGTAGGAAAAATATTAAAATGCATAAACGTTTCATGCAACGTCGTGTGATCGGATGATAATGACGAATCGATGGTATAGACACAAATAGTTATTCTATTATTATAATAATGGAAATTATTAATCGCTACTTCAGCCTTTCGAACCACATGCGATTACATACGATTAGCTCGAAAATTCGTACCTGAGGGTTTTCGGGGTCACTAATAACAAATCTGCATTCAAAATTAAAAAATTCAGAGTAGCGGATCCAAGATGGCGGACCATGGATATGAAAATGGTTAAATGAACGTGTTACGTCCCACTCAGTGAATTTCATCTCGGTCAAGGAGAGATAACCCCCCATTTGACACGTTTTTTGAAAAACCCTGTTCTGTGGAACACTTGGCCTTTTCGAGCCTAACCTCGCGGAAAATTGCTCAGGATGGCCTAGAGAATGTGTTCTCTTCTACTTACGTTCATTATACCATCCAATTTGATTCTTTTTATAATAAAAATGATTTCCTGCATTAATTTATGAGAAAAACTGGTGAAGGACGACAGGATAGGAGTTGATTGTTCAGCAAAAGGTTATAAAATCTGTGAAATTAATTTAGTTCGAAAAAAACGATAATAAAAGAAAATGGAATTTTCATCACTTACCTTATTCTGCAGTTCGTTGAACAACGTCCAAGATGAACAGGAATTGCGAAAGGTTGCGATGATGTATACAAAGTCAATTTCTACTATTTTCGTGGAATAAATCAAAATAAGTATATTGCCATATGGAAAAAATATGAAGTTGTTCACAAATTATTACAAAATTTCTTAAGTTAAATTTACTTGACTGACAAAAATAAAAACTGAGAGTTACGGAAGAAAAACAAGATTCGAAATGTACTGAACTTTAAAAGGGAAAATAATTACTGCTGACTACATGACTGACTGCTTGCCTGCTAACTACTCACTACTGCTTATTTTTCGACTGCTTGCTTATTTTTGACTGACAATTTTCGTGCATAAGTGCATGCTTAAATAGGTCCAAATAAGTCGAGGGTGGGGGATCAGGCCCTAGCAAGATGCTGGGTGCTCAAAGATTCCCCTCCACCTAGGGCACAGAAATTCTCTTAGCTATAGATTTTCGTTCACTTCCGCGCCTTGATGACTTCGGCCTCGAGATAAGCCTCGGGTCTTTTACTTAAATTGAACGAGTATCATAACTAATCGTTTCAATTTTCTGTCTCTCTTCTTGAAAGGCATTCTTACATGATTTTGATATAAACTCCGAATAATTTCCTTTTTCAGTTATTTAAATTGACAATTGTTTGGCGAAGTTTTTCTCGGCGTTAACAATCGGTGTTTTCTCACATATTTAAGTATTTTTCAAAATTGTTCTTTCATTTTTATAGAACAAGAATGTAATTCTTTAAACCTCGTTGCGGAGGGCGTATGTCCATCGATCGTAAGAGACAATGAGCGCAACGCAGAGTTGTGGTGAGTCACAAGTCTTGTATTTCGTTTGGCGGGTTGTTAGAATTTTCCTCGAACCATTGAACAAGGACCGATATCACCCAGTAACCATTGCAATTCTCACGCAGTTATAAATTCACGATTTCAGGATATTTAGTAAATCTCTATGTCGCCTCTTCGAACGATTAGACCAAGGTCTATTTCGATGAATTATTTAATCATTCTCTTTTAGTTCTTGAGTTCTCTTTCTCTCTCAGTTCCCTTTCAGTTATGTTACGATTTTCGATTGCTAACGTTCACAAGAAGACTTTTCCATGTTTGGTTCGACAAAACTTATCGTATTTTCTGACCCGGATGGCCTGACCCAGGTTTCATTATTTTCATGCTTGACGTTAATTGTCAACTCGAGAATATTAAGATAACGCGCGGATTTTCGAGATCCATAGAGTGACAAAGATGGTGCATAGGGCGTATCATGGATGTCTTACCAACGCAGCATAGCGTGGTATGTGTGAGGGCCTCAACACGACTGCGATTTTAGTGCCATCGAGCACGTGTCGCGTTGAAGAAACTGTTTATTTACCAGCTCTTTTGCCTATTATCGCCTCTCACGACATAAGATTTTCTATTTTTCTTTTCATTAATAATATCCGGTGTACAGCCCAGCTTTTTTCCCCAGAATTACTCGACAATGAGTAAAACGGTGGACGAAGATAGAAAATCTCGAAAATCGCGGGATGTAACAAACGCAAGAGTTGGTACTCGGGGCTTTGTGGGGTTTCTGATCACAAATATGCACTCAGAACGTGGAAATTCCCGATAGCCGATCCGATATGGCGGAGTAAGATGCAAAAATAGATTGATGTACGTGATATAAATTTAATTGATAACAAAAATCATATTTATACCGTCTTGCTGGGAATTAAATAGATTGATCAAGAATGGCGCAAGGACATTTTCAAGGGATTGTTAAAGCTGGACGGGTTTTTTAAGGAATAGACTTTAAGTTTTATACATATGTGTTCAAGGGATTAATCAAGAATCCGGATGGGATTTTTCAAGGGGTTGACAGCGTCTCGACCGGAGGTTTTTAAAGGATTGGGTGGGTTTCATCGAGATGCTTGTGAGAGATCGTTCGAGAGTCTAGACGGAATTTCGTAAGGGATTGAGTCATATTGGAATGGTCTTAGGGGATTGTTCGAGAGTCTAGACGGAATTTCTTAGGGGATTGAGTCATATTGAGACGCTTTTAAGGGATCGTTCAAGGATTTTGCCGGGACTCTCATGAGAGATTGGTCAAGGGTCTCGACAGGATTTTTCAAGGTGCTGATCAGGGGGTCTTGACGGAAGTTTTTGACTGATTGACTCAAAGTTTTATCGAGAGGTTTCTAAGAGCCTAATCAAGAGTCTTGACGGGAGTTTTTTTGAGGGGTTGATCAGCAGTCTCAATCGAAGTTTCTAAGGGATCTATTAAGTTCGTAAATCGATTAAGGGATAGAACCCATAGTCTCGACGGTAGTTTTCACGGGGTTGGCTCAGTCGGGATCAACCAAGAGTCTTGACGTGAATTGACGAAAAATCTCGGAGGAACTCCGCAAGGAATTGACTAAGAGTCTCGACGAGAGTTTGTCAAGCAATTGATCATGACTCACGTCAAAATATTATGAGGGATCGTCACAGTGTGAAATTTCTAAAAAATCGATTTTTTTTGCATTATCGAATATCGAGAGACGCGGTAGCGGTTTAGTATATACTCCAATAATCATTCTCTCAATTTTTTAAATCGAAATTCGAATTGTTACGGTCGCTACAGCGTTTCTTGTAGAAAGGGAACGGAGTAGGGAGGGAGCGAGATTTCGGCGCTCCACTCGCCCGTTGCTCGTTTGCTTGTTTTTCTACCTGTTTGTGTATCTTTCCAAGGGGTTTACGTTCCATGAGGTTTTGAAGCCAATCTACGAAGATTTCACCACCAACGATTCGTTAGAGAAATGTACGAGCGCAAATACTCAAAATAATAATGAAAGTTTCAATCATCGCGTGTGACAACTCGCTTCTAAACATATATTCTGTGGGAAGCAAACCGTAGAAGTTGCGACGTATCGTTCAGCTGGTACGTTAAACGAAGGGTTCGATGCAATTTTAAAAATCCTGGAGACAATGAGGTGCACCATCAGGCCGAAGGCCACAGACTTCGCTGCAAAATATAAAGCGGAGCGCAACAAAACTGCGGAACGCCGAAGCTCCCTGGACAGCAAAGAAGCCAGGACAGCTCGTCGAAACGAAATTTTCAGCCGATAATGAACAGTTTGAGGAAGCAGAAGGAATGGCATCGCCGATTGATCGTAAGTAAACGATTTATCTAAAATTTTCGAACTTCAATCTTTAAACGCGTTTTTCTTAGAATAGGGTTTTTCATAACGGTGACCATGCTCCAAGGAAGAGTTTAAAAGATATCTAGTTCAAATTTGGAGAGAATATTCTTAACGACATTCTTTATCGCACTATGGAAGCTTTTAATTTTAATGTTCTAATTTTTCAAAATAACAAACTGTTGAGAAAAAGGCCAAATTCGACACTTTTTGTTCAAAACACCGCCATTTTGTCAAATTAAGAAAAAAAAAACCCTCCATAGTGCGATAGCGACTGTCCTATATATTAATAATCCTTTTGAAATTTTTGTTTCAGATCAAAATTACGGCCGCAATCGTGTTCATCGTGCAGGACCTTTTTTTAAGTGTCATTACAGCAATTTATTCAACAATTATAAACCCAATAATTAAACATATAAAAAATCATGTTGTATCCATCATGAATGTATTTATTTATAAAAAAAAAACCAGATCGATTGATTTATTGCAATATTTAAAAAAAAATCGCGAAAATCACAGATTTTTCGGAGGGTCACACTGTGACGATCCCTTTATACTTGGCGTCGAGCCGCTGCCGCGTCTTTTGATTGAGTATGGCCGCGCTCGAGCTCGGACAGCCCATTACGATTATGTTAGTTTTTTGTTGTTTTATATGGAGTAATGTGGACATCATCATAACGTGAATAAAAAATGAACTTAATACAATAATTGACCAATCTCTGAAGAACACTGTTCAATTCATTAGTCAAGTCGATGTAGACAAGACAGCAACAGTCTAAAATCGGAAAGATCAGCAACCAGTCCGATGCTCTGAGTCCTGAAGATAACGCTGACTTATTGAACTTGAGTCTGAATAGAGAGAAATAAGCACTTCTTGACAATGACAGCACGTTTTTCCTCCAGGAAAGATTGGAGGAAAAGATTACATCGAGATTTTTCACCTCACACACATAAGGAAGCAATACATTGATGACTGTGATTTGAGGAAGAGCAATGAAATTGATTCGGTTGATTAAAGCACTACTTCTCAGAATTATAACTTTCGATTGATTTAAGTTCAACTTCAATCCATTTTCAGAAGCGAACCGAGCAATGAAATCTACATCAATGTTGATATTAGTAATTGTGCTGAGAAGATCGACTGGAGAACAATTAGAAAAGATCATCAGCAAATAACATATGATTAGTATGATTGAAAGCAGTAGCTATGTCGTTAATGTAAAGCAAAAAAGTATAGGGCCCAAAACAAAGCCTTGAGGTACACCCATCGTTGTTTCCAACCAGTCTGAGCAAGTTCCCAGCTCGTCAATGACCGCTTGTGATCTATTGGTCAAATAAGAGTGAAACCACTGAAGAGCATTGCTAGGGAAGCCCATATGGCGCGATTTAGCTAATAAATTCCATTAAGGAACTATGTCAAATCCTTTGCTGAAGTCGAAGACAACAAGTGTCCTTTTATCAACTGCACTCCTGACTTTTTGACAAATGCGTAATAGGGCGGTCAGAATGCTATAATGCTTTCTATAACCCGATTGCCGAAAATCAAACACGTTACGTTTTGAGCCAAATGTATTAATTGCTTTAGAACACCACGCTCAAAGACTTAAAAAAAAAGCAGAGATTGGCGATAGGTCTATGGTCGGACTGTATCAAAGGTGGATTTGATTCAAGCAACGGTTTAATGAAACCGCGTCACCAAGGCAGGGGGAAATGACCAAACGCAAAAGATTGATTGAAGATCGAAGCCAGAAGTCCAGATATTTGGGGCAGAGCTGAGTGAATGACAAATGCGGAAATGCCATCCGGTTCAGCAGTATGTGGCGATGAGGTGGACAGAGAGAACAACATGGATACTTCATCAGCGGTCACAGGAGTAAACTTTAGCGCATCATTTACTGTTTCCAAGTGGGTAGCCCAATGTTCAATGTCAGCAAGTTGACAGGGAGCATGAGCGCTAGAAATGTTGACAGAGAATTCATTGAGCTCCGTCGCAGTAAAGAAATTTAGACACGCGGAGAAGTTAGACTTCACTAGCCCTGAACGACCGAGTTCACGTCACAACCGAGTGGGATCTGAAATGTTTGACCGTTTAACCATCTCGAAAGACGCTTTGGCAAGTCCTAGATTACGTGCCAGATTGTTGTGATATAGCCTAAGAATGGCGAGCTGAGAAACATTACCTGATGTTCTTACCTGTTTATAAGGGATGTTTCTCTTCTATATCTGTTTCCGAAGATCATTTGTAAGCCACGGAGCATAAGGTTTAGATATAGTTAGTTAGTTAGTTAGTAATTTATTTGTTTAAAGGCTTTCGCCTATTACAAAGGAGATTGTCTTATATCTAATAATATCTTTAATACAAGTGCGGTTTAAGAATGGAGTGTTCAATGAGGATAACAAAAGAATGCGAAGTAAAAGTAAATAAAAATAATAATAAAAATAAAAGTGGTGACTATCCTGTCTTGATTTTTTGTCAATTGGCATTGGGCTTGGGGAGGGGATTAGATCCCTGAATTTTTATAATCCCAGCATAGAGGCTCTAATTTTATAGACTTCTAGGATATAATAGGCCAGATTTGTCGCATTGCACTCATCCAGGTTATCTAACGCTACGAGTGGCTGAGCTATAGGGGGGTATTTTTCGCGGAGTGGAGTGTAGATCGGGCAATTATTATATGCTCGAGCGTTTCTGTTTGAAAGTTATTGCAGAGGGAGCATATAACATTTCCATCTATTTTGTATGAGAATTTTTTGAAGCTAATAGTTAGAGCGTTTTTGTCTGATAGCCGAGTTTGGGCTAGTAATCTAATTAGTGTGAGTGGAAGCGGGAATTTCGAAGATGCTTCTGCTTTCAGTTCATCCAGCTGTTTTATACCTTTGTATAAAGGGTTGTACGTGGACAGCGTGACTCTGACCGCATCAGATGCAAATTGTTTCGATTTAATACACGCTAGCAATGTTTTGAGTTGTACAGATATTTTTTCCGGGGAGATGTTATCCAGAATGTTCGCCGTTCCCAATTTGCTCAGACACTCTCTCAGGTTGGAGTACCAATTGTATTTATTGTTTTTATTATTATTCTCAGTGTCTAATGCTACCAATTGATCAAAAGCGATTTTTGCGTAACGAGTAGGCTCCATTTCAAGAATCTTTTTCACGTACATCATTGATCTTTACTTGGATTGCTGTAGTGGTCGAGCCCGTTTCCAGTCTAATAAGATAATTTGGAGTATTTACTGGAGATTTGGAGTATTTACTTGATCTATTTCATCTAGATGCCGTAATCCCCAAATGTTTGACGCGTAGAGAAGAGTTGATTGAACGACTGCTTCAAATAGTTTTAGTCTGGCTTGCCACCCGTTAACGCGAGCTGTTATCATGGGTTTCCATATGGAGCCTATGGCTAACCTAGCTTTTCATGTGAAGTATTTACTCGTTGTGTTATAGAGCCCGGATCGGGTAAATAGCTCACCTAGGTAGACATATTCGTCTACTATATCCAATGGCTTATCTTTATATTTAATTGGCCTGACTTTTTTTTATCTACCTGCTTTCTGGAAAATGAGAACTTTTGTTTTGCTTATATTCACTTCTATTTCGTTTTCATCACAATACTGTTCAAGTGTGTTCAATTTATTTTGTAGCTCCAATACGTCGTTTGCCAAAAGAATTAGATCGTCTGCGAAGAGAAGAATTTCCATTTTTTCTATTACATGTGAATACAATGTGATGTCTGCTATTAAAAGTGAGAACAAGATCGGGCTTGCTGGGTCACCTTGCAAAACTCCTTGGGTGATTTCTATGTCCCCTGTTTTTAAATGCCTGCTAACTCTCACTTTGAATGATGCTTCACTATATAGGTTTCTCAATGTATAAATTATTTCGCTGCTCACTCCTGCTGTATACATTTTTTGCCAGAGAATGTTATGGTTGACCGAGTCGAACGCTCTCCGCAAGTCTACAAAGACCGCGAATAGTTTTCCTTTTGGCTGCGATAAGGCGAGCCCGATTTTTTCATTCAATGTAAAAATATTATCATCATGTTCGGGATTGAGCAAGGCCTCGACGGCAGCGTGAATACTTTTCGGGCCGGAACCACCTCTCGGACCTAATTACGCTAGAACAATGAGGATGCGACGCGCAGGCGTGCGGCGCTTCCTCATTGGAAGCGCCGAATTCATCGTCACAAGGATTATTTCGGAATCGCTTTATAACTTGATCGGGAACCAGAGCATCGGGAAACACATATTTTCACCGGGTTTTCTTACGCACGTTGCGGTAGTCGCCTTTTCGCCTCGCTCAGCCCACGTGCTGGACGAGGAGCCGGGTCTTTTCTCGCACACCGGGCACAATCGCTACACGGGTCGGGATTTGTACGTTCGCAATACACGAAATTGTACTCTTACTCCGCCGCGTTCTTATTTTCGCCACCTACACCAGATCCTCACAAGACACATCACATGCTCTTTTTTTTTCTAAACTCAGCTCAAGCCTCCGGTAGGATATTGAATCGCTCACACCATTCTTGCAATCTTTTGGCGATAACGGTAGTGAAAACGCTGGTAAGTGTGTTAGCCAGCGCTATTCCCCTATAGTTGAGTGGATCTTCGGCGTCCCCTTTGTGAAAAACAATGATTCCTGATTTACACCAATTAATTGGGATCTGACCGGTCGAAAGAACGTGGTTGAAAAGCGTCGTTATACAGTTTATCTATTTCGGGGCATCCCCTTAAGGAACTCGGTGGAGATTCCATCGGGGCCCGGAGCTTTGTTTGGCTTTGAATTCTTAAGAATATTTCTAATTTCATCTCCTGTAATTCCGCTATCTAGCATCGGATTTATGTTTTCTATGAGAGTTCTTCCAATTATTTCCCCGGGAGGCATCAGATTTTTGTAAAAGTTTGGCCAGGTTTCACTGGTAATTGGCCAAGGTTTAAATGTTTTTCTTTTGAGTTTTTTGTACTTGATCCAGAAGGTTTTTGGATTTTTTTAATTCCAGAGATCGTTATGGATTTGAATGAGGTGTTCTTTTTTTTTGCTTTAATAAGTTTGGAGTAGATGTTCCTGGCTGTTACGTAATCTTTTTCTCTGTCATGTTCCCTTTTTTTTACCCGTCTTCGAAATAACCTATTTTTTTTCTTTTTTTGTTTGCGAACACTCGTTATCAAACCTCAATTTTTCCTTGCTGTCAATTTTTTTGGGTTTATCTGTCATTTTTAGGTTATGTGCCGTACTCCAAAATGTGTTCCTAATATTTTCGTTTATTGAGTCAATATCTGCTTTGGTCCCTACTAAAAGCGTTATCTTGTTAATTTCGTTCCAATATTCCTCGTATTTTGAAGGAGCCTATTTGAGAATTATGTCGATCGATCTGTTTTTATTTTCATTTCCTGCAGCTTGGGCTTTTTGAGCTGGTATAACCAGATCTACTTTAATCGGCAAGTGGTCTGATGTTCCTTCGTTTACAATTGTGAAGTCTTTAAAAATGTATAATCCTTGAATATCGGTCCATACATAGTCTATTGTCGTATTGCTTTTACCAAAGAAAGTTAACCCGCCCTCATCATCTGATTTTGAACGCCTATTAAGAACTATTAGACCAAGTGACTCGAATTCATTGACACGTCCATTGATACGTCCATTGAAATGTCCTCCTATTATCATCGGTACATCGTACTCCTCACGTAGTTCGCCGACAAAATCAGTCAGTAGTTGTAATCTATCCTTATAGAAATTATTTTTCAGGTAAACGTTAATAATCGGCAGTGCTTGTTCTCCTATATAAAATAGTCCCGCTATCCAAATATCACTTTTGTCAATTACAGTGAACGAAGTAACATACTCTGTGTTGATTAGCATACACGAGCCTCCACTCGCCCTTCCAACCGTGTGGTCGCGAGTAGCTGGGCTTGTAATTATTTCAAACTTTTGGAACGTGCTTGGTAATATGAGTTTGTCATTAATACTCCATGTTTCATCGCGGCAGATTATTGTAATTTCTAGTCAAGTTAAATCTCAAGGATTCGTGATCGTATCAATGAAATTTTAAATTCCATGGACGTTCCAAAAGATTATGCTCTGTCCAATTATATTTTGATTTGGGTTTGGGTTTTGATTTTCCCTAGGAATCACATCGATAAAATTGACGTCATTTCATATTTCAGCTGAATTTGATCGGGAATCTTTCTGGCTTGAGTTATCTATTGAAATGTTTCTTGTTGAATTGCGTGTTTCTGGCTTTATGAACGGAATTTCTGTTCATCTTTTACTGAACTCTACTCTGGTATTATTCACGGAGCTATTTTCGCTGGGACTAGTTTTTTCATTTACATTTGTCTAAACGCTACGCTTAATATTATTAGTTGCGATAGGGTGATTGTGAGTTCTTTGGTAGGTTTGGAAATTCGCTCGGATCCCTTCTGCGACGAAAATTTTCGATCAGTCCTTCGCCTTCTTTCCAGAAGTATTTCGTGCCGTTGATCCAAAGCCGTCCGAAGCCGACCCTGATGGTGGGTTCTTTTGTGTCTTCTTCTCTGGTTATTTTCCTGATTTCCCTCTGGATGTGTTGTTCCGCATATGTTGTATCGTGTTTGATGCTGATGTCTTGTAGCGGGACGTTGCTCTTCTTTCGCATGAGCACTTTTTTGGCCTCTGCATTTTTTATTTTAACTGACAGAAGTATAATTTTACCTGCTTTTTTTATCGGAATAACTTCGTTTACACTATCTTGCATGTCCAGTTCGAGCTGAGAAAATCCTTAACCGTCTTCTCCGGCGAATTCTCTTTAACCTCAAGTCCTCTCATAATAACATTTTTTTTTTGTTTTCTTTCTCCTGGAGTTCTTCTCTTCTTTCTAATTGCGTTACACGGTCTTTTAGGTTTGCGTTTTCCTCTTGGAGTTGTGTTAGCAAAACTTTGCAATTTTCACTGCCTACAAAGATCCTATCCAGTGACTCTTTGAGCCCACTGTAGTCGTGTTTGATTTCGTGTACATCCGTCGTAAGTGTGTATAACAAGCGAAGTATCTTATCTATGCCAGCCGGAACTTCCGTCGATCCATGTGTCGGTGCTGCACTGGAATTTGCGTCAACATCTTTTTGATACAGGGCAGATTTAGATTTTGAGGTTAGTGGGTCGATCTTTTTGCCTGGTTGATCTGTTTTATCGGTTGTTGTCATTCTCCCTCTTTTTGTTAGGTGGTCGGTTATTTTAGCGTCGCAGCTAATTCGACTTTTGCTTGATCACCTAACCCTGTCTTAAATCACAAACAGTTTGGACATTCGGCAGCCACAATCCGCACCGTGTCGGTATCCAGAACGGTCCAAGGTTTAGATATATTAAATACTGTTAGAGGCGGATGTGAATCAAGAGTGTGACACCAGCTTTTTCGCGGGAGAAGCATGCGTGTCAAATGATCGGAGTGGATGGTTTTTTGACACAGAGTAGGGCCTCGAGATCGGGTGGGCTTTACAGCCACCAGCCCGTCTTCCATGCCTACTCTGCGATTGCTCGAGCGAGAAAGGGGGCTCCAGATACGGATGCGCTTTGCAGCTACCAAGCCGTCGGTCACGCCGCTCTGTGGCTTTGATTTGGCGGAGAGTCTACGTAAGAAGCGTCCTACGAAGGACGGTATATGATTTGTAGAGTTCAGCCTAAAAAGGACGGTAGTTCTGCAACTAGAGAGCAGGATGGGGTCCTGCTGAAAGCACCTTCTCGGTGCTCCGTCCGAGAGCGAATGACTTCCAGAGAGCTCTGTTGTTAGGCTCCTGGCCGCTCGGCCTGGTGGGAGTCCGGTGGCGAGGTGGTGGGGGTATGGTCCGAAGATGGAGTTGGATTGAAAGAAAGCGAGTCGGGGAATATTGACGAGATAATTTAAGTTTCATTTCTCAAATTCAAAGCTGGAGCTCTTGCAGCTCTCGTACAAGTGAGAAAATCTCATGGTGCCTGTTCGGCACTCGGGCAAAGAGTGATCTGCTGCCCTCTTTTTTAAAAATTTTATCGTAAGGAGGGGAAAATCTTCTAAAGACAACCCGAGGGTTAGTGTCGGATTCGCATGAGCGCCAACCGACTAAGACCCCCTCCTCACTGGTTACCAACCGTTTGGTTATGAACCTTGGAGAGAGCGGAGTCCTTTGAGCAAGCTCCAAAGGACTTTACGCTAATAGCGAGGCACAAATTATGAGCAATTGAATTATTGGGGCGGGGTGGTTAGCAAAGAGCTGGGCCTGCTGGAGCGGTCGGTTTTTCTTACTTTGAAGTTGACGAGCTCACTAATGGAAGGGTTTTCGTGTGATTGGATCGAGTTGCGGAGTTTTGTGGCGAAGGAGACCGCTGCTGATTGGATGGAAGGAAGATTGGTCTCCGCCAGAATTTGCTTGTTCCATATAAACCATGGGAAGTTTAGTGAGGAGCGAAGGGGGCGCATGTAAGTGCCTTGGAGTCTGGTCGGCTGTCGAGTAGAGGCAGGTCCCCAGACAGGGATGGCGATAACTGCGAAACGTGTTCCTTTTTGGCGAATTGGTGTTGACATATGTCTGTACAATTTGTGTGTAGTTGGGTCTAATAATAGGATTTTCATTATACATATGAATTTTTCGTTGTCTTGGAATACAATGAGTTTCGATATCGCTATTAGTTGAGTTATGTATTCTGGTTCTAATGGAGTTGGAAATTCCAGATTAGGTATCAGTTTACTGATGTTTTCTGCTCTGTGCAGCCATGTTTTTGATGATATTAAACAAGGGTGCATTTGTCCACCTTTTGCAAAGAGTATAGTGTCTGTTAGAGTGTTTGTATCAGTTTCTAATTCTGTAAGATCTTCTTCGATTAGAGCCATGAATTTCATT
>JAPYYS010001270.1:0-22500 GCA_030522525.1 Campopleginae sp. 14b
CGCCCATTGACTTGGAGGAGCGGTTCAATTTCGATTTTTCCTCTTCCATTTCTGATTCCGAACTTTGTTCCTGGATTTTCGAAGTACTTTTGTCGTTCAGCGATTTTCGACCGCTCGTCGATTTCGTCGATCGGTTCAGTTTGGATGTTTCCTCTTCCATTTCTGATTCCGAACTCTGCTCTTGAATTTTTGAAGTGTTTTTGTTGCCGAACGATTTTCGATCGCCCATTGACTTTGAGGAGCGGTTCAATTTTGATTTTTCCTCTTCCATTTCTGATTCCGAACTTTGCTCCTGGATTTTCGAAGCGTTTGTGTTGTTAAACGATTTACGAGCGCTCGTGAATTTCGACGATCGATTCAAATTGGATGTTTCTTCTTCCATTTCTGATTCCAAACTTCGTTCCTGGATTTTCGAACTATTTTTGTTGGTCAACGATTTACGTTTGTATGTCGAGTTCGTAGACTCATTCAATTCTAACAACAGGTTCTCAAATTTCTCGATTTCAGAGCCTGAACTTTCCAGTTCGACCTCAGACTCTTGCCCATTGTCCAGCGCCTCCGGAACGACGTCGGATTTCCTGGATTTATTCAATTTTTCCGACGACTCGTCAATTTCCTCGGCGTTTCTCGAGTTCCTTCGACTGTTCAGAGACTTCCGGTTGCTCTCGGTCTTCGAGGATTCGTTCAAGTTCGGTAACAAGTCAGCAGGCTCCTCAGCGTTCCTGGAATTTCTTCGGCCATTCAAAGATTTTCGGTTGCCCTCAGATTTCGATGACACGTTCATTTTTTCCGAAGAATCGTTTTCCTCCTTAGCAACGACGTCGGAACTCGCTTGGTCGATTTTCGATTTATTCAGAGAGTTTCTTTGGTTCTCCGATCTCCGGGATTTTTTCTCCATTTCCTCGGTTGCGAGCTCTGCAGTTTCTTGCGTATCAAGACGAGATTTATTCAAAGATTTACGGTTTTCAGAGCCGCTCGCATCGAGGAGAGAAGAATTGGATTTTTTAGCTGAGCCGGTGAGTGATTTTCTTGAGATTGGTTCGGATTTTGGAGACGTTGTCGACTGGTTCATCTCCGAAACATTTTTTTCATCGCTGAGGTTGTCATTTTGCTCGGAAGCATTCAAACTCCGTTTTCTCAGCGACTTGTTGAGAGATTTTCTGGACAAACTCGCCTCAGGATCGATGGAGTCGTATGCGAGTGATTTTCGTTTAGAATCGTTCGCGGGAGATTTCGTGACAAGATTTTCCGAATTTCTGCGATTTTTCGTGGAATTATCGAGACTTGGACGTTTTTTTGGCGATTTTACGAGGCCGTTGGATTGCTCGTTGTCATCGAGAACGTCACTGGAAACGTCCATTGGCGTTTCCTCAGCGAGAAGCTCATCCTCGCTGAGTTTTTTTCCATCAACGCGTTTTCCTCCAATTTCGACAAAAAAGTTGGATTCTTTATCGAATTTGGCAATGACTGTATCGTCCGAGTCGGAGTTGCTGGACTTTTCGAGGCTTCTCCTCGAAATTGTTTCCGTATCCTGCCAAGGCTCTTTTTCGACAAGAGCGATTTCGCATTCGCTCTCGTTTCTTTCGGTCGAGTACGAATGAATGGAATCTTTGTCGGCGGTCGATGTCGCATTGTCCTCGATATTTTCACGCTCGGACCACTCGTCCGCCGGAATATCTTTGAAAGACGGACAAACGATCGACTCGCTCTCATCGTCGCTCTCGAAGACTCGCATTTCATTTATTTCCTCGACATTTTTCTTGCTTTCCGCTTGCTCGCTACTCGGATTACCAACTGACCTTCTCTTTTCTGTGGCATCGGGTCCCTTCAAAGACTCCTCAGCGCTCCTTCCCCTCACCGGCGATTCTGTAACAATGGAAGGGTTTCGATCTTTAAGCGATTCGTCAATGATTTTTTCAGTTTCATCATTGTCTTCACATTCTTTTGGCATTTCAGTGTCTCTCGACACTTTATCGTTTATTGAGCTCGCGCTAGGACTCGCAATTTTACAAGATTCAGTTCCGTCCTCGAGCTTTGATACAATTTTTTCCTCGAGCGCCGATGCAGTTTCTTTCTCGGGCTCCGGAGCAATTTCTTCCGCGGGCTTTGGAGCAATTTCTTTCGCGGACTCCAGAGCAATTTCTTCCTCGGGTCTCGAAAGAGTTTTTTCGACATCGCCTCCCTCGGGGGTCGTCCTCGTTATTACCGTTTCGCACGAAATTTCTCCATTTTCTTCAGGATCTTGAGAAACTTTAATCTCCAGAGATTGATCACAAGTTCCGGCGCTGTCGCTCGTCATGTCGTCACAGAATATTACTCCATCGTTTCCTTCTGGTTCGGTTAGTTTTAACGATGCTCCGGCCTCGCTCAATGATTCGGGGATCATCGAGTCTGCGCTCGGTGGAGTAGTCGACGATGCTTCGCTAAATTTTTCATTTTCAGCCGCTTTTTCTTCGGCGACTGAAAAGGAACAATCTACCGGAGGATCGCCGGCGTCCTTGACTTTATCATCTTCTTCTGCGACGAGTGTTTCTTCCTCTAAATCGACGACGTCGATGATTTTCGTGACGCTAATTCCGTTGCTACAATCATCGTTAGTCTCGAGAGGATTGTTCTCTTTGGAGACCGTGTTTTCTTGTTTCTCTCCGTCGTCCGGAGCGTTTGGAGTTTGCAAGTTTAGCGAGGGCTCGATTTTCAGAGTCGTCATTTGTTCAACGTCCATTGGCTCGATGACGACGACGCATTTAGCGTCTACAGAATAATCTTTTAGCGTGGGAATTTCACTCGTCGAAATTGTATTGACCGCTACGATTTCTTGGGCCTTCGCGATCATTTTGCTTTCTTGGTAAACCGTTACGAGCTCGTTATCGAGCGTCACCGAGCAACGCCTTCCTGTTATTTTCCCAAACGATGAATTCAATGATTTCCTTGGCGAACCGCGGGCCTCAACGACCTGCGACGTTTTGGATGGTGAAAGAGAACCCACGTTCGATATTTTGTTCTCCTTGTTACTCGGACTTTCGTCTCCCGGCTCGCTACTCTTACTTAACAAATTCTCAATCGTATAAGGCGAACCCTTAGGCAGACTCGAAATACTTTGACGTTTCGGAGTCTTCTCATTGCTTTCGTCGACGTCCGATATAGCCATCGGCTCTTCCTCATTCCCCATTGTCTTTGCAATGCTTGAGTCGCTCGTATCACGGGAAGCCTCCGTTTTTTCGTCGTACGATTTATCAGTTGTGTCAACCTCAGATTCCATAACTGTCGTGGATACATTTTTTTCAAATATGAATAATTTTGCTTTGTGGCCTAGATTCAAGTTTCGAAGTAATTATAGCGCGATCTACTCGAACGGCCGAAATTTCAATTGTTTGAACAATTCGTTTGAGCCAAGAAATACGTTTCGCTATAATTTTTTCGAGTCGATACAAAATCTTGATTTTTCTTGTACAGAAAATCGGAAAAATTATTAAACAGGAAAACAAAAACATCGAATAAATCGCTAGATCTTGAGAAAAAATCGGAAAAAATTTCTCACCGGGACTTTCGTCGACGTCCATCTTGTCGTCTTCCGTCGTTTCGCCCTTTGACTTCCGGTGCGACGACTGCGACACGTCGGGAGAAGCTTCTGGAAATTGGAATGATTATTTTCGGGATTCTCGGCAAAAACTCCGAAATGATGATTTTCTAGGGAAAATTGAAGAATTTATTTACCAGATTCATCCTCGTCGATGTCAAAGACACTTTTATCCATTCGCGCATCTTCCGATTCCTCAGCAACTGCCGGCTCCGATGGCATTACCGATGCTCGTTTCCTCGACTTGGCAGGAGTGTCTGCTCTCTGACTTCGCAAATCATCTGTCCCTTCCGGCTCCATGGAACTCGCTCGAGTTCTGCGAGTCACTCTGCTCACCGGGGGCGTCGATTTCGTTTCTGATCCAGCCCTTGTGGCTCGTCTTTATAGAAAAACGACGAAAAATTCAGTGAAAATCGATATTGAGCGAAAAAAAGCGAATATTTTTTAGAATTCGTATCGATTCTCATTATTTAGAATTATTTTCATCAAGGGTTATCATTAAAATGACATCAAGACATTGTCCCTATCAGGAAATCGTCCCTTTGAGTACATACCGGGCCATTTTGACCCTAAAAATTCTGCATCACGAATTGTTTGGCATTTAATGGCAACAAATGTTTTTCTCATTTTGGGTTGTGGTCAAAAAATAAATTTAGGGACACAAAATATGAATAATTTTCTACAAAAAACGTGTCAACAAATGAAAAAGAAAAAACACATATTTATCGGTGTACAAGGGATTGAGAAACACCTTGGGTCAAATTGACCCACTATGCTCTTAAAGGATTGAAAATCTTTATCAGAATGGAATTTTGAAAAATTGAAAAAAAATCGAATTTTCTTCGCAATACCTTGTTTTAGGTGGCAATTTGGCAGGAGCATCGACGGAGGGAACGGTGGCGATGCTGCGTCTGGTAATGCGTTTGCCGACTGATTCCGTTGCCGAATCATTTTCCGCAAGTTCGCTGATGTCCGAAGTAGCAGAATTGCGTCTTGTTCGTAAATTTCTCTGTGTTTCGGAATTAATGGTGTCGAGAGCGGTTGTGCGACGTCTAGTGGTTTTTGTTCCACTGGCATTGGACACGTCGCTATTGTATTCCGGGGATAAATCATACTGAGTCACCGGCTGCCTGATTCTGGAGCTTCTCCTTAGTGGAGAATCGAGAACCGAGGGATTCAGCATGGTTCTTGTTCTTCGTCCTGTACAAACCATTGTTAAGATAATTTGTGCAAAGTTTCGGGAAAATGTCAAATGTCTTGGGACTTGATGAGATTTATTGAATGGAAAAACATGGACGACGTGAGCTGCGATTTTCTTTGTTGCAGAAAAAAAAGAATCATCGGCCTTATCGTTATTATTGTTCCCGTTGTATATCAAAATAGCGATTAACTCGCCGATCGTGTCGTATTTGTAAACATCCGAAAAGCATCAGTATTGTGGTCATTGTTGGTTGCAAGTAAAAAAAATGATCGAGAGCTTGCGAAGTTATTTTAAAAAAATGAAAATCGGACATTCAAATTAAAGAGTTTTGTAGATTTTTCGATGAATAAATAATAAGAATCGTGCATTTCTCTAAATACTTGCATTTGAAAAAAAAACCGTTATGGCTCCGGTTGAAGTTGGCATTGCGAAAACACATGGCGAGATAAAACTTGAAATGGGAAATGAATGTTCTACGTACCGCCTTTGGTCTCACACTCGTCGTCGGATTCTTTAACGTTACGCGGCATTATCTTCGATATTGTAACAACACATTTATCATGGAAATTAGTCTTTTGTTCACCTTTGAAAAATTACGACGAAGATAATGTGGAATTGTACGAGCGCGGGGAGAAGTGCAAAACACGTGCTTTTTCGGGGATTTAACGGCTGTATGAACTTGTCGCTGCTCGTTCGCCGGTTTTCTCTCTTCCGCGCCCCGCGCGATTCCGCCGCGATCCGCGCATGCGTGGAAACTTGCCAATTACGAGCAGCAGCGCCGCACGGATTTTTTACATTGTTGACAATTTCCAGGAATAGAGCCCGGTCGGTAAAGCAGGGATGTCTTTCTGGACACGCCGGAAACTGCAGCTTCTGCTCTCTTTTGGCGGCTTCGTAAACACTTATATGACGACTGCGTTGTCTGCGGGGGTCGGAGGGGGGTCGGAAAGACAAGGACACACAAGCTGAGCGCTCCGATCAAGACGCCTCGTCGTTGAGTGCTTCTGTTTTTTTATTTCCCTTCGTTAACGGAAAAAAAAGTAAAAACGGTAAATAAATCGCGACTGGTGTAGTGTCGTGGAAGAATAAAATGTTACTACGTATCGTTACTTGACGTGACTAATTCATTTTTAACGCGGTAAGTGAAGATCGCTGAAAAACGACAAGTTCAGTCCCTCTCAACATGTACATTCGCATCTGTAACCGCCAAAAATTACGACCCGAGACGCCATCTTGAGAAGTTTTTGTTGACAATAACGCCTGTTACGTTTAGAAAACAATCACATACTTCGTAAAAACATTTATTTTTCATAACGAAATAATGCATTTCGGAGGAATCTCGTGTGCATCTTTTAATCCACATGAATGTTAACATCGAACAAATACTTTTCAAAGCTTTCGGTGTTAGTGTTTATCGCGCGTTTTTCAATTAACCCATAACGTGGCGTTATTTTCATGCTTTTCGAAACATATACAACTTTCTTCGTAAACATTTAGACTTTTTTTGTAATTTCCTCGTCGTCGTTATTGATGATTTTACAGAACGATAAACAAATTGTCGCAACATGTTTTACGCGCATTTCGTCTTGGCCAAAAAGGGCCCGCTGGCCAGGATTTGGCTCGCCGCCCATTGGGACAAAAAACTCACCAAAGCTCATGTCTTTGAAACTAATATCGAAAAATCTGTCGACGGCATTTTACAACCAAAGGTAACCGTCGTCAACAATCACATTTTTATTATTTATCCAAATTTTCAATAAATTACACAATCACCATTTTTCATTCCCGACAACAAAAACTTATTTATACATTTTAATTATTTTATCCTCTCAGGTAAAAATGGCTTTACGAACCTCGGGCCATCTTTTGCTCGGAGTTGTCAGGATATATTCGAGAAAAGCCAAATATCTTTTGGCCGATTGTAACGAAGCTTTTGTCAAAATCAAAATGGCTTTCCGTCCTGGCATGGTTGATTTACCGGAAGAGCACAGAGAAGCCGCCGTCAATGCTATCACATTGCCGGAAGTCTTCCACGACTTTGACACCGCAATGCCGGAGCTAAAGTGAGTACACAACCTTCATATTTCACCTCCAAATGTCCCATAAAGAATTCATGCTCTTTTTCTTCGTCGCAATCCATAAATTCATGTTGAACTCATTGAATTCACCCAAAAACTTTCTATCCCTCCCGGAGAGATTTTC
The DNA here is from genome assembly GCA_030522525.1 of Campopleginae sp. 14b. Taxonomy (NCBI): domain Eukaryota; kingdom Metazoa; phylum Arthropoda; class Insecta; order Hymenoptera; family Ichneumonidae; species Campopleginae sp. 14b. The sequence continues at coordinate 6,981 of JAPYYS010001270.1, forward strand.
CTAAGCCGGCAAAATTTGTTTTTGATAGGGACGTCGATATCGAAGCTCAATTCAGTTTGAATCAATCGAGAGCGGAGGAAATAACAATGCGAGAAGATTACGGTAGTCTGTCGCTGGTAACGCACGATCAAGGCTTCGGGGACATGAGTTTCGATGCTGAACCACCGGAATTAATGCGTCACGGAAGTTCCTTGGAGCCGTCTCTGGATCAGGTGCCCAAGAACGACACATTTTTCAATAATAATCTCTAAATAATCAGCGCAGGTTTAGTTTCATGAAGAATGGGCTGTTTTTGGACTTTTTCGTTACATCAATTCGTTTTTCCAGAGCCACATGTTATTCAGCGATGGGCCAGGAATAGAAACGCAACTTGAGCAAAAGGAGAAAGAGCCAGTAGCGGGAACATCATCGACGTCACAGCCAATGGACATAGACACGCCAATAAGAGACGACGGTTTTGGTGGAAATCTCGGTCAAGACATGATATGTAAGTTGTGCATAAAAGAAAAACAATTAATTTCGTTTTGAGGTGATTTTCGAGTCCGTGACTAAAGCAAATCTCTCATTATCTCGGGCCACAGCGGGTGGTCTTTTCGAAGGAGGACTCTTCGACGAGGCGCCGATGGGAGAAGTTCCAGTCCCGGAAGTCAGCACCCTCGGTGAAGCACAAGAAGCAGCAACGACGACTGGCGTGGCACCTTCTGCGAACGAAGACTCTGACGAGGACATGGGAGATCATTTCGGAGCTGGTCCCTCATCGCCGATGGGTGGCATGAGGTAATTTCACGAAAATAGAGTACACCAGAAAAATTAGGATAATTTATTTTTCCTCACTTGGCGGGGAATCGAACTTTTGAGACGGAAATTGAAAATATTTTGAATCGTCGGTTTTTTCTCCTTTTATCACAGCAGTACCGATGGGTCGAGGCCGCCAACGCCTCTGGCTCCCGGTGAAGAAATGGAGGGCAGAGCGAGCGTTGCCAGTCGTCGATTCACTCCGGCACCACCGGCCATCCCGGAGGAACATCCGATGGACGTAGCTGAAGAGCCTCCACCTCTTCAGGACCAAACGACTCTGCTTCACGACGAGGAAGAGAGTTTCGCTCTTGCACCTGTCGATGCTTCAGCGTTGAAAGGTTCGCACGGCATTCCAGAAATTACAAACATCATTATCGTCATTAACGGGAATCCACAATTAGAAACTGGAATGTTTAATTAATTTGAGACAATTGCATTTTCTAGGCTTCACAAAAGCAAAACGTAAGCGTAAGCTCATTGTCGACGAAGTTAAAAACATATCGGGAGAAGAAATGAAGGCACAACTTTCGGACACAAGCGATATCATCACGACGTTGGATCTCGCCCCACCGACGAAAAGACTGATGCACTGGAAAGAAACTGGTGGCGTCGAAAAACTCTTTGCCCTACCTGGCAGGCCATTGCCTGCTCGTGTCTTGTTCAAGGTCATTAATTAAAAAATGCTGCAATGTAAATCCTCTACCTCCATTAATTGGGTCAATTGAATTTATCGTGGATTTGTTTTTCTCGTATGCAGAACTATCAACGTCACTTGACGAGCAAATCTTACGATCACGAGGACTTTGGGCGTCTGGGTGTCGAGGACGACGGTTTGCCTTTGGAACAGGTGCGTGACGCGCCTGAAGCGGATTTGGGGCCTTTCGAGCAGAGTTTGCTCGCCAAGCGAATGGGAAGGAAGAGGAAAGCACAGGACGAGGTAAATTTTGATTTTTCTTAATTTTTCTCTCCGAATTTCAGTTTTTTCAGTTTTTTCTCATATTTTTCTTTACATTTACAGCAACCCAGTTTACCGCCGGTGTTGTCGACGTCGCAGATACCTTCCCTGGACGAACAGCCAGCGTCGGTGCTGGCGGAGTCCCAAGAAACATCACAATTAATACCTGCGACGCCTGCTCCAGCGGACGAATCGGTCGCGCAATCGGAAGTCCCCATCCCGGCTGAGCCTTCGGTCTCAGACATCAGCAGCATTCTCCCCTCAGTCGAAAGCTCCGAAATCAACGTTCCACCGACGGAGGAGACGCCTTCGTTACCAGCGGAAATGCCCCAAATACCTCCGGCTGACGTCACCAATCTTCTGGGCGTTCCACCCGAAGAAGAAATCCCACCACCGGCTTCCGTGCAACCGGAAGTCGATGTGCCCATTCTGCCGAGCTCCGAACTTCCACAGATGGAAAATATGGGCTACGATCAAGTGAGTTTAATCGATTTTCCCTTTTTTTTCTCATTTTTCGTTGTAAAATCGCAGAAAAATAAATTTTTTCGAAATTTCCTTTGAAATTACGATTTCCCACGTTTTTGCAACGTCGTTCAGTAAAAATCCATCAAAACCAGGATCACGACAACGCTGTCTGTAAATTTAGGCAATTTTTTGACGAAAGACTTTAACAGGACGATCGCAAAGAAAAAAAAACAGCAAAACTCGTTTTTCGACTCGATTTTTTTAAATTTCAACTAATTTTCTATATTTTTCGTGCACAGGCACAGCACCAAGTATCGTATATGGGATACGAGGACCTCCAACATCCACAAGCACACACGCCTGGCGCGATATCCGAAAGAGGACCAGCTACCCCGTGGAATCACGAAGATTACGAGTTCCCTCCGTCTGTTGGACCGGTAAGAGGAATCTGCGTTAGCAAAACGAATTTTTTGCGTTTAATTCTCAACAGAACTTCATTTTTCTCGCTCACGCTTTAGCTCTAATTATTAATTTCATTTTTTTCGTGCGTCAACAGCAGGAGGAACAACAAATGGACGAAACCTATGAACAATTCGAGGAACGTGTTCTCAATAAGAGAGCAGCACACATGTATCACGTAATCAAGAACAAATTGGACGGCAAGGACAGATTAACGCTCGCTGAGATGGCGTACAAAAATAACCGCAAACAGGTAATTAACTTTTTCTCATTTCAATTTATCCTGAAAATCTTTTGTCATTGAAACTGAAATTGTTAATTCTTACGAATTTCGCTTTATTCATTTATTTATCGTTTTAAATTCCAGGCTGCGCAAAAGTTTTATACATTATTAGTCCTAAAGAAGTTCCAAGTGTTGGAATTGAGTCAAGAATGCTCGTACGCCGACATCATGGTTACCAAAGGACCCAAGTGGGAAAACCCATCGTTATAAAAAAGGTGAAAAGAAAAAACAGAGAGAGAGACATATAGGCAGCGTAAGGATATTAAGGATTATTTGTTTCACATTAACTTGAATGGGCACTTCGAGTTAATATGAAAATAAGAGTGAAAAAAGAAAATTCAGCCAGTTCTGTTCGAGCGTTGATAATTATGAAGAGAGAGCGAGAAAGAAAGAGAGAAGGTAAAAAGAAAAGGTCGTTCTGAGCGTGGGCTCGGGCCGTAGGAATAACGAGATTGATTTTCCTTTCGAAAAGACACGAACGAAGAACATATTGCGCGAATATTTATTTCCTATTCAATGTACTGTTTCATTTTATTTAGCCTTATTTGAAAACGCATTAAAAGAAGAAAAGAAATTCACTAAAGTAGTCTCTAAGGCTGAAAATATTGAGAAGTTGGGAGGGACTAGGGGAAAAATGGTAAAAAGAAATTAAAAGAAAAAGAACTAAAAGATTATATTTCTACATAATGTCGATTAAAAATTCTTCTACGAGTAACGGCGAAATTTTTCTTACCTCCGTCTGCGAGATCGCCGGACGAACGTTCTTGTGTGCGCGCGCGTGAATGTTTTTTCCTTGCATTCATCCATGAAAGAATAATTAGAGAGAAACCGAGTGCGTGTAACAATTGCGATTTTGGCACCAACTTTTCTATCCATGTAGTCAGAGATGCCTTCTCATTATTTTCCAGCATCAGATTTATGTGTACTAGGATCTCGAATACATATCACTTCTTAGAGTTATGATCATGCTAAAAAACAAAACCGGCTTTTGATGAAATTGAAGGAGAAACATTGGCAAAAGTACGCGGACCCTCTATCCCACGAAGAGACATTTTCACTTTCTTTTTGGGATTGAGTCCTCGCACGTCTATACATTGTCGAATCGTTTATCGACCACTTTCCACGCAGAATCGATCTAAAAATTGTCCCAGGGTTGCACGAACTTTTTGAAACATTCATACGATCGCAAACGTCCAACATATTCCGAAGATTCTACTACGAGCTCTCTAAAGAAGCAGAAACACGAATATCGACATTTTCTTATCAATTTTTTTTTTTTTTTACTCCAAAAATATAACGAATCACGTTGACGAGCATTTTAAGAATCAAAACTGATCGACACACACATCAAATCCTATATCGACTCGATATTATTTTCGAGATACAATGATCAAACATTCAAACATAGTATTTTAAGGAAAACGTTACTCCGGACGAAACGAAGAAGAATAGTCGATTATGGAAGAGGAGACTTAGAGTTACATCGACTTCAAGAAAGCAGCAGCATTTTCTTCACGTTTTTAAAACATGCAATAAAATGTCGCTACAACACTAATTTTCTTAACAAGCGATGGTAATAATTTGCTGGAGCAAGGGCCTCGGGAGAACTTTTAAACCGTCGGTGCTTTTTTTCCAAGTCACACTTTGCCTGCACGTTGTCAAAAAAGCCGATTCAGCGTTGAAATTTCAGCAGATTTTGTTCTGAACGATAAAAACTCACTGACTGGGTCAGGACAGTTGAAAAAAAGCTCCGACGACTGGAAACCTTCGCCGAGGTCCTTTCTCAAAGAATAACTAATCGAAACATCGTTAATCGCGTTAATCGAAATAATAATTTGCAAAAAAAAAAAACTGAACGAGTACGTGGGCCGGAGGTGGTATGTATTCTACTAAATTTTACGTACATATATTGTAAACTGGATAATTGAGTTGCGTCTGTAAGAAATAACGAAAAAAGTAAACGAATGAAGAAAAAAAAAATACACAAGTTATGTTGCATAGTACTAGATTATAAAACAAATCATTTTCCTCATCATTGAACAAATGACCTCGTTACATTTGAATGATTTATATATTATATATGTAAAATTACGTACCAGCTAATGTAGAATAGTCCACACAAAAAAAACATCCGTAAATGTAATATATTATGAACAAGAAAAAAAAAACGCAAGTTCTGACAAATCAAAGTCGTGAGAAACGTTGATTATTCGACCATGGTCTTGGATGACAAATTCCCTTCCCCCCATTGCATTTTCCTACTGTCTCTACAAGGCCCAACAAGTCGTTGCTGTTTGTAAAACAAGTTCAATAAACCACGTTGATTATTATATTCGCCACGATTTTTTTGCGAGACAATGATCATAAGAAATGTGATCTCTTTGGCGATACACACGAAAACTTATCGTTTTCATGCTCGTGACAGCGGAAAAGTCACTTAAAGAGATTGGCTGCATGGGACAATGTGATGAGAATTTCATAAAATTTGGTGATAATATTTTTTCGCATCAAATACAATGACAATTTTATTTTCTATTTTTTGTCCACATAGTTGTCAAGTAATTTGAGTTAACGATGTGCAAAGCATATACCTATATATATATCTGAATCCTATGCTCATGTATGTAAACTCTTGGGAAGGTTAGAAAAGATCGTAACGAGTTTTACGGTGAAAAAGCTTTATTTCTTTTGCGAGTTCTCGTAGGAACGAGTATCATAAATATGAAATAGCGATAAAGTTCGAATGTGCCAGTTTGCGATGATACCGACAAATAAGATCCGGTAAAATGAAGACGTACGTTGTTATTAACAATCGTTAATGCCTTTGGGAAAGAAAACGGTTTGAACGATTTAACGATTAAGAAAAAAAATCTAACTTTTGTATCGATCACCTTCCGATCTACGTCGGAGATCTTTGATGAATGAAAACGGAGTTTGGAGGAGTAATAAAAATGCGAAATAATGGGGAACGGTTAGGGTTGGATAACTCAGCCGTCCAATTCGCCAGCTGCGCATGCATCCTGATAAGATTTTCCACCTTGACGGTCGGGGTTCAATTTAATTAGATCGTCAATTCGCAAAATCGTGATTGCCGCTTCCGTCGCAAATTTCAACGCTTTTATCTTGGAAATTGCCGGCTCCAGAACTCCCTCTTTCCTGTTGTCCTTGATGGTTCCATCCAACAAGTCAAGCCCGACCCTGGTGATGGAAAAAAGGGGGGAAAAATCGTTGATTGTCGAATTTTCCGCAATCATTTCGAATTGCCCGTTATTCTCAGTTAAAAAAAAAAAAATTACCATTTGAGATTAGCGTGGTCGACGGTGGTTTGGCTGGAATTATGATAAGCTCGTAACTTGGCGACAAGGTCAGTGGCATCCTGAGCAGCATTGACCGCAAGTGTTTTCGGAATAACGAGAAGAGATCGGGCAAATTCAGCGATGGCTAATTGTTCCCTGGAGCTGAGGGACGTCGCGAAGTTCTCGAGATAAATCGAGAGAGCAGCCTCAACGCTGCCTCCACCGGAAACCACATTTTTGCTCTCCAGAACGCGCTTCACCACGCACAAGGCATCGTGAACGGAACGTTCCATTTCGTCGCAATAATAATCGTTCGGTCCACGCAGAATTATCGAACTAGCCGTCCTGGCTTTCGGTCTGCCGATTCGTAGAAACGAAAAAATGTTAATTGCGCGTGGAAAAAGTTGAAATTTTGAGGAATTGAACGTTCGGTAACGTCAGTCCAAAATTCGATCGACAAAAATCGTCATAATAATGGATTTTTTTTCAGTTTGGAACTTGAGACAAAAATAGGAGAAATTTGGGAAATTACCCCTTGATCAAAAGGAGTTCGTCATCGCAAACGTATTCCTGAACAACTTCGGCAGCTTCACCGAGCAAATTGGCGTCAAAACTCTCGTCACCTTCCATGTTTGTGAGGGACGTAAGGAATTGAGCTCCAGTCGCTTTGGCGATACGTTTCAGATCGGCTTTTTTGCATCTTCGGACTGCCATAGCACCGGCTTCGACGAAATACTGAAAGAATTTCGAGAGGAATTATTTTTCTCGTTAACAACGAGATATCTAGTTTTTTATGATTTTTGACAAATTTTTTGTTGACAAAATCAATCCAAACCTTGAGACACAAGTCGTCGATTCCTCCGGAGAGAAGAACAACGTTAGTTCCAGCAGCGAGAATCTTCTGGATGCGTTCTTTCGTGATGTCAGCTTCACGCTGACGAACGCCCTCGAGTTTCTCGGGGTCGGTGATCAGGACCTCGACTCCCAACTTCATTTTTGCTTTTTGAAGAGAAAAATCGAGACAAGCGATTTTCGCGTTCACGATCTTTTTCGGCATAGCTTGTGACGCTACTGTACAATTCAATGCGTAGCCATGGACGAGGACCGACTCTCGGACGCTCTTGCCATGAGCTTTGAGAACGTTCACTGCCTTTACGGGATACAAATGTCCTCCTTTGCCATCGTTGATCTTTATCGCGTTCGCTGCGTCCACGACCATGTTTCCGAAGAAATTCGCGTCACTAAATACGCGAGATTATTTCATTAAGGAAAACAGTGATCAATTTTCTCCACAATTTTCTCTCGTGATAACAAAAAACGTTCAGAGATTTTTTATCTTTAATTTCCATCGCGGAAACTCGCTGAAATATCAAAATTCAAAATTCAGACCCAAAAATAATGAAATGGTATTGAAAAGGATACGCTCCAATGATTTTACTCGACATGGACGTCTTTGCCACGTTCACCAAGCAGTCTCTGCCCAGCTCGTCGACCGTCACAGTCAAATGTTCCTGAATGTATTTGCAGGCTTCCCTGAAACCGGAAAATTCAGTAAATACAACGAAGAAGGCGAATTCCCATTGTGCTTGTCCAACTCAATCGATGGCTCCATTTAGAGCTCGGTCATGAAAGATTATCGATTGAATTGAATCCAGAATTTATACTGACTTGCAGGCTAGCCTGTATCCGCTTATCACCGACGTCGGGTGGATCTTTTGTTTCACGAGTTCGTCTGCGTTTTTCAAAAGCTCGGCCGCTATGATCACCTGCGGAGAGAAAATAAAATTAATTTCTCGCAAACCTCATTTTTATCATTTTTTTTTCTATTTGTTGCTCCAATTTCATTATTATTGTTTATAAACTTTTTATGAAACTGTGCTATCAACGTACAACGGATGTTGTGCCGTCGCCGACTTCCTCGTCCTGCAATTGTGCCAATTCAACGAGAATTCGTGCCGCCGGATGTTCGACATCCAGGAGACGGAGAATTGTCGCGCCGTCATTGGTCACTGTGACATCCTGGAACGAGATTTAAAGAATTTTTTTGTCTGGTTCTATCGGGGAAAAATGTGTAATGGATTGAGAAGTTTTGAAAATCAATTTTTACCCCAACTTCGTCGACCAACATTTTGTCCAAGCCTACGGGACCCAAAGAACTCTTGACGATGTTGGCGATCGCACACGCTGCCATAACTTGAGAAAAAATAACAGATTTTTTTATTTTTACGGAAGATTCTGACAGCCGGTTGGGGAGACAGAAAATGCATGAGAAGTTATAATTTTTGAAGTATCTGAAACGCAGAAGATTTTGTGAAACGAATTTTCGTAGAAAAAAGTTTTCTCAACGATTTTCTAGAGGCAGAATTTTTTCTGATTTACTTAAGTTCCGATAGCGCAGGAAATTACGTTACTAAATGCAAAATTTACATTTTGTACAGAGAGATTCGATAAATATCAACAAAACAAATATTTTTCGGAAATATCGAAAGGCCGATTTTTGGAATACATTTTTTGGTTCGGGACGTGACAAACGGAAATGTTGTCACGGGTTTCCAAACCCGATGATTTCGTGTTCCTTGAAAAAAATACGTGACGCGGTCGACAAAAATGTTGTGAATATTTAGCAAATAAAGATATTTAGGAAAAATAGTCAAGAACACGCGAGCGTCGTTGAATTCATGGAGGTTAAACACATCGAGGACTTACCATTTTGCGTGCGAACCGGAGCTCCGGATTGTCGACTACCGCCTACGGCTAGAGCACTCGCTACAGTCGACATTTTCCCGTTTCAATGAACGAACAAACAGTACGTTGTATTATTACTATTTCAGGAAAAAATCTTAAGTAATAAAAACAGGACGTTGCTCCGATTTTCACTTGGACGAGATGAAGGAACGAGGATCAGCCGAAACGAGCGAGAGCAGGGTGAGGCGAATCAAGCAAGCACAGGAAACCTCGTGCGTGCGTTCAGAAAAGAAGTTTCGTTCGTTTGTGTGCGCGTGTGTGTGGGCGACGAACTTGAGAGTTTTCTCATCAAAGGTCGCGCCCCATTGGCCCATTTTATCCAAACTCCTCACATAATTGGTCCATTAGAATTTTCGATCTCCCTATTGGACGATTCTGATTCCAGCAGTCAAATGTTGCCCGCAGTCAATGTGTGAGTCATGTATCCCGAACCTTTTTCAGATTCGCATCGACATATAATTTGCCGGCCTTTTGTTTCTCACCGATTGAATATAAACTCGCTATTTTTATTTCTCAAGCGAACAAATTTCATTTTGCCCATGACGGAAAAGCAGAATGAAGTTTTTCAATGATCGAACTAAAACGACCGTTGTTGATGCAAGACACCGCCGGTTGCGACGACAATTCTTGCCTTATATGGCCATGAGAATCTCGATTCTACCTCGTTGGTTAGAAAAAACGTTTTCGTCCATTTTTTCTCGTTTCCTGAGATTATTTTTATTTTAATTAAAAAAAATTCAAACATAAAAGCTTCTTAATAATTTTTCGGACATTTCACAAACATGTTTCCATCGAAAAAAAATCGTTTTATTATTACAATAAAAATTTATGACTAAATTTTGATCCTGTTGGTTAATCAAAATAAATTCGAGCGAATTTCATCAATTTTTTGAAACACAATAACTTCGACTATTTTTTTATTGTATTATTTACAACGTAATATTGATAATTATACAGAATCACGTCATTCGGGAATTAACGAATAATTGGGTTCCTAAAACGTATTTTCGTTTTGCTTCATTTTGCCGTTTGCTGCACTATTGGTAGTGGCGCTTTTTCAACGCTAGCGTCGTCGTCCCCTGCGTCGTGTAAAACAACTCTGTAGACTCTGAAGTATTCCAACAGATTAGCTGAAATAAAATAGATTTTTGTTTTATAATTCCATTTCAGCTCATTTTATTGTAGCCATTCTCCTGGAAAACTTTGAATTGCACACATTTTGCTTACCAACATCTTTCTCATCCAATTTGTATTTCGCCGATATTTCTTGAATGGAATTTTTTGCCGGATCGTTCATATGACTCGTCAGGATATCCAAAGCCGTCCGAAGAGTGCATTGCCCTTCGGACACCTGCTGCGGTTCCCAGAAGCCGTATTCAAAATCATTGGCCCGTCTGGTCAACTTTGGCAAAGGTCGGTTTGGATCGGGCTGAGTTTCGAGAACCTGCGATTTTTGAGAATTTCGTTTCAATTTATTTTTCGTTATGAATGATTTGGGTGATTTTGCCTTACAGGAATATCCGCAGAATCGACGTAGACGTTTTTCAACCTGTTGTCGAGTTGGGGGTCTTTTTTGTAATGCTCTTCCATGAATGTCGGGTTGGCTGTAGGCAGCGATGAACAAAAATGTATGGGGAATCGTGTTGAGAAGTTTCGAATTTTGATATTTTATTAATAAAAAAGAATCAATAACATTATTTTCTTACTTGCTTTGGCAACTTCCAGTTGCTTTTTCGTGCTCTCGTAAGCTGGTGCAGGAATCGGCTTATCCCGACCGATAATTTTGTGAGCACGACTTTCGATATTATATGTTTTTATTGGCCTCGTAAACGCAGACATGACTTTGCCCATTTTTCAATAAATTATTATTTCTCCTAAACAATCGTAAGAAAAAGATTGTCGGTGGAGTTTTTGTTGTGCAAGTAAGGTTATGTCACCGCAACCTTTCGAACCAAAACTCAAAAGACAATGATTCGATTCTGTAAACTCAATTTTGCAATGGCAATTTGAAAAAAAAATGGTTTTGTTCTTTATAATTTGGCAGCAGGAATTTTCTTTGACATGTCAAAACCAAAACGATTGACGAGTAATCAAGAAATTCTGCGCTAGCAGACGATAATAAAGAGATTCGTGAGAAAATTGAGGTTATGTTGATTACTGGTAGAGCCCTTCGAAACTGTCTTCGTAATATTTATACCCTATGAAGCAATTTCCGAAATTGTTGTTTACTTGACATATTTGCATATTTCATTATTTCGATTCTCATATTTTTGTTAAAAACATTAACGCGACAAAAAAAACGTCGGAATTTCGAAAGGGCCCGCCAATTTGGATTCATAGGGTAGCGTCATCTATTGTGGTTTTCGATGGTCTCAAGTACTTTCACAGATGACGCTACGAGCGAGTTTGCTCAGTTGAGCGTTCGCGCCCAAGCACCTTGCAGCTCCTTTGTTTTGAAAAATGTCATCGCGTCAACGTCAAGTACTTTTGTGTCTCCACACAAAATTTGGCAAGTTTTTCATATTTAATATCATGTCAGTGGTTTCTGTATTTTCCTTAAGAAGTGGTGTTTTTACTGCCGAACGTGTGATTTTATACGAAAAGCAAAACAACGTTATCGCGATTATTTGTTCGTATGTATTTGATGATTAACTCGGATTAGTAAGGCGTCTCCTCCAGTTTCGAAAACGCAGTATTGATTGAGTCATCGACGTTCTCGTAATCTATAGCTTTCGGCTCTTTTTAGCCCGAAATAACATCGCTGTTTACATATTCGTATACACGATGTTTTTTCGTACGCGACAGACACGTGAAAATATATCGCGCATCGTTTTTATTTACCGTGCAATTTGATCCACGTTCGGAAAGCATATTCTCGATTGATATTAGAATTGCTCAGAGATAACCAAATGAATACCGCGATTAGGAATTTATTCCCAATAACAAAAACACATGGAATTGTCACGTCTGTCGGTCATGGCGGCGTTTCGCTTCGGCTGCGCACAACCAGACTAATATAAAAATGGCCAAGCAGCAAATTCCTAAAAAGCAGCTTCGCAATACATCACGAATCGGATATATCGAACTAAAACATTTACGAAATCTGTCAACCCGTAAAGCCGATGAGTAGCGTTCGTTTCTGTTTTCCCAAATTTCCAACAACGCTCCAGCGATTCTTGGAAACTTCCGTATTTCCACGAACAGGCGCGCCTCGATCGACCCGAGCGCCACAGTCTTTTCGCGGAAAAGAGTTCGCGACCATTTTTCAACGAAATACGGACTAAAAAGAATAGAAAATTTCCCTCATGTATTATTCAGCGATTGAATTCGAAAGCTCACGTTTCCCGACCCTAAAAAAATAAACACACGATATTCATATTGTTATTGTTTTCCACGAAGAAATAGCGCCCTGCCTGAGAGGTTAAATTACGCGAGAACAAAAGTGAACAAAAAATGATTTTGTGATAATTTCGCGGAGTACATATTGCTCAGGTCGGTCTCAACAAGAAAGAGAGAGAGAGAGAGAGACAGTCCACGAAGGAAATCGCGCGAAAATTGTGCACACTAAGACAAAGCCAAATACTCGAGCAATTGCTCGGCTCTTAACTTATGATAAATACAGAGAACGTGATGTACGCACGCGGTGCGTGCTCATAACAGAGCACAGCACACAAGTTTTTAAATAGTGTTGTTGGGCACGTCAAGGTAACGGATTTGTCGTCCATACGATCGTACAACATGAGCCATCATACGAGTGTGACGCATTTCTTTTATCTGACAAATGTCAGACACGGGATTAACTATTTATTAATTGCATCTGCATTACGCGGCGCGATTCTATCGATTGATTATTCGCTCCACTTAACTAACACGTAAGTGTGTGTGTGTATGTTGCTCGGGCTGGAAATGGAATAATATTTCATTAAAATTCTATTATTACGAGTCTACGAATTTCTGCCAATGTTGATAATTGCGTCGTATTGAACGACCGGAGAATTTTTTTTGTAAGAAATAAAAAAACTGCTAAGATTGTCGTTCTTTGGTTGTGCGGAATTTATTCGCGTTCTTATTTTCTTCCACCTCTTCGCGCTCTTATCACCGTTCACAGCTGATTCCGTAATCCCTTTTTCTCCTCTCTCTCCCTCTTTCTCTTGCAATAAGTCTGTTATAACGGCTCGCGTTGCAAAGCTCTCATTCCCCTCTGGCGAGGGGAAGACGAGCGGTGCACCGAGTCACGATTGGCCCAACCAAAGCACCAATCCTCGAACACTCCCATTCATAAGTTGTGACCCCCCGCGTTTCCGGAGCCCGAAGAGTGGGGCGAAATGTTTGTAGCTCTTCGCTCGAGCTCTCGTTCCAACGCTCAAAGTAAACACACGCTTCTCGCTGCTCGAGCCACCGAACCACAACACGCATTCGCCTTCTTTTTCTTTCTCTTCCTCTTTATCATCTCCAACAGCCCAACTTTTCCATCCCACCAATTCTACAATCATTATTCATCGTCTTTTTATTTTCGAATATCGTAAATAGATATTTTTCGATCAATTAAAAAAAAACTACATTTTGGCGTTGTTTCCAAATTTTCACGTTTTTCCGAGAAGGTCAAAAAACTAACCAAGTAGAAAAAAACCTTCTTTACAAATTATTGAATTGATCAAATTTTTAAATAATAATTCATATTATATTATAATAATATAAATTATTTAAATAGAATTATTATAAATTAATATTTATAATTTTATAATAATTATAATTATTATTATTTAATATATTATTTGAATAATTTAGTATAATATAAATTATTAAATTATTTGATTTATAAAATTATACAAAAAACCTTTTTTAATTATTTGTTCGAACCTTTTACTGGTCCATAGTGTTACTACCAGGGAATCACCATAATCAGAACTTACGACATGGAACGATCAATCAAAATAATTTAGAAATCGAACAGTGGAGATGAGATTGAAAAACGTTTTGAATTTCGAAAGAATGACGAGACACGAAGGGGAAAGCAGTTTAACGTTGTCGGAGTTTACATGAAATTACCTATTTACACGGTCGACGATAGAAAAAGACGATCGCAACGCGAGCAAGGGCGTTTTTCATCCCCCATTAACTTTTCGCACGCTTGCGCACAGTCTCAGGAGTTTCTCTTTCTTCACTTCTGATTGGTTCTCCGTTCAGGCTTCTTTCTTCCCTTTTCTCGACCCGACGAATAAGGGGTGGATTTCTAACCACCATTGATTCTTGAGAGTGACGTCGCAAGAGTGTTTTGTACAGTCATCAGTATCGTTTTTTCCTCACGTCAGCCATAAGTAATATGAATTTATAGCTCAACGTAAAGAAATAAAAAGGCGAAGAAAACGACGTCCAGGAAATGTCAAGTCCACGAGGGTTGAATCGAAAACGGATATTCTCTCCAACTCCACAAACCTCGTGAAATATCGTTACTCGTTGCAATCCATTTGAAAATATTTATGAAATGCATTTTTTTATCGTTTTTTTTATCGAACTGTTAAGAAAAAACTATTTTTTTTTGAATTTTCTTATTTTATCAAATCATTCGAAAGGATAAGCAGAAAAATAAAGAGGCTGAGCAGTGCCTCAGCTTTCAGTTTCGACTAGAAAAGCGAATTCGCCAATTTTCGTAAAAAAATTTTAATTTTTGACATTTTGACGATTCTGGACTCGTTAATAAAGTCACAAGAATCGGAGGATCGTTAAAAATCGTCGAACATAAGTAACGATAATAATTTCAAAACAATAGATCGATTGTGAATCCCGATAAGATTTTATTGTTCGAAAAAAGGTCCGGCTAGAAGGCAAAGGCTTGAAGAATAAGATCGAGAGGTATTTATGAGAAAAACAATGAAAGAGAATTTCGAGGTTTCGAGGAAGAACGAGGGAAAGTAAATATTGACATTCGGGACGAAAGGAAATTTTTTCGCTGGTGATTCGCAATCGCCAATACATCGCTGGGAATTGATGTTCGAGAATAAAATGAGTGAATGTGGAAAAGAAAGAAAGAAGGAGCGAGCAAGAGAGAGAGAGAGAGAGACAAACGAGGTTGACGCGAGGGTTGTTTTGTTTTCGTAACGAACGTGCGCTATTTATTGAACCGCGAGAGGCGAATCGCGTGCTCGTGTTGTCACTATGCATGAGCAGAGGGCGAAGAGTAGAGAGAACAGTGGATAGCTATAGCCGAGCAAGTAAAAAGTGAGAAAGATCGAGTTGGCAGAGAATGGGGAGGGAGAATCGCACACGGGTGAAGGTCATGTGAAATATTTGCACTTTGTTTGTAATCTGCGTAACCTATTACAGATAATAAATCCATGAAGCTAAAACTCTTTGCTCTGCTCTTTCTCTGTCGATCTTTTTCTCTCCATCCCTCTTGCTCTTTGCTTCGTAACAGAGTTTGTGTTTCACGATAGAGAAATATCGTTTCACAATCCCAAAGAGAAAGGGAATCTCTCGTGTGTATATCTCCACAGTCCCGAGAGCTATCTTGCCTTTGCT
>JAPYYS010001270.1:25000-67934 GCA_030522525.1 Campopleginae sp. 14b
TACAAGGTGTGCTCGATGGCCGCCTAGGCATGTGCTGGCGCTCGAGTCTCGCTTGGGATCGGACTCGCGCCCGGGGCGTGAGCAAAATCCAGAGGGAATATCCGAGAGGAGGCTCCGACTTGTGTTTACTTCTCTCTCTCTCCCTCTCTCTCTCTCTCTCTCTCTCTCTCTCTCTCTCTCTCGCTCTCGTTCTACACGTACATGAGTTACAATATAGACATATTCTTACGAGTACGTTCGTCTTTTACTGATTTCGTCTCTTTCTCTTGTTTTCATCTCCCTCTACTCGATACGATAGTCGCGGGCGCGAAAGCGGTGCCAGTTACCGCGGAACCGTTGCCTCAGCGACACGCATGCCCCCCTCTTGACCCCCGCCCACCCCCATCGTGCTTCCCGCACATTATCGAAAAGAACGCATGCGTGAAGTTTGCTATTTTTTTTTTCTCCTTTTTTCTATCCTCTTTTCCATACATCTCTTCGTCTCTGCATTGTTCTTTTTGGAACGCCTTTTTCCATACATACAAGCACCGAATTTTGATGCCTCCGTGGGGCAAATCGAACTTTTAATCTAATGAGAGTTTCTCGTCGGAGAGTCTGCGATTCGCGATCATTGTCGTTCCGACAAATGAAAACCTTCGAGGCTTCTCGATCGCGCCATAACGTCGAGACCGTGTTTTTCCGCGAGTTTTGACAGCTCCCTCAGTCTGTCCGAGATATTTTTTCTTCGCCAAAAAATTCTTCGCAATTGTGAGCATTGAAGGTTGCCGGACACGGATATTTCTTGTGGAAACTGTGTTTTACTAGTTTTTTCCTCTTCCAAGTGAATTATCAAGCATCGGGTCTCTCAGGCCCCCCACTCTGTGGAATCCCCTCGTGCGCTCTGGCGCCGCGCTCGCGGGAACACGCTGTCGTTTTGAAACGTCAGTTGGGCCCTGCAGCGTGGTGGATCGTACGTCGTCGACTTCGTTCGAGCTCTCGCGGCTCTCGAACGATCTGCGCGACCGGTCAATCGACTGTTTTTTTTACCATTTCGCTGTTTATCTTCGACTCGGAACACGCTCCTAAAATTTTAGTCGCTTGAATTTTTTTTTACGGAAAAACTATTTGCCATCGCCGTGGTTTTTTTTTAATTTATTTTAATAACTCGGTGCCTGAGCTGATTCGCGAATTTTACGCGGAGAAATCGACGAGCGACGGACACATCGTGCTATTGTTTCAGTGCCGGAATCATCACGTTTTTTTGTGCTTAAATCCTGTGCTCTTTGTGAACTCTCGGTCGACGTAATTTCAGTTTTTATCCTCGAAAATATTTTCCCCCTTTTTCGACTAACTGCGGACTGTGCGGTTGACAAAAATAAACAAACGAAATCAATCCATCGTTTTCCATGATTTTCGGCAGAAAAGTACGCGGTATTTTCGTGCAGAAAAAATAATTGAAATTCTTTTCGATTCGATCTCGATCGAACGACGTCAATCGCGACCTTTCGACATGCGACGGACTAAATAAATGAGTGAATTTTTGAAAAACACAACTGACGTGATTACTGGCCAATAAAAATCCCCGGAAAGACCTTCGCGCGATTGTTTATTCCGGGAAAATAAATTTACGTGCTAATTGTGCGGGAAAAAACGTAATTCTTATTTTTTCGTTATAAGGGAAACTAAGGAAGGGGTTGAAGAGTTTGATAAGAAAAATTAGGGGTTGAATGGTTCCACGGGGGGTCTGCCTTGGGAGGTCAGACTGGGATCATCCGGAGCCGGAACAACGAGGCTTTTACGACTCGTCGCCCCCCCGGATGGACGCCAGCGTGTGCTGTTTGCCCACTGCCGGCTCGGGGGCCCAGCATCAATCGCATCAAGTTAATTTACCAAATATCGGACAAAATACTGTGCAAACTCCTTATCAATATGCCGATCAAATAGTACCGGATCGTGGCCAGCCCGACGCTCTTGGTATCGTCGTTGCTGGCCATCATGACAATTGGCAACAAAATTCTAGCATTAATTCATTGAATTCAATCGCCTCGACCACCACCACTACTTACATCGACTACTCGTGGCTGCAGATGCAGGTAAGATCGACATTTATCCATAAATTCAAATTTTTCACGTCTTTAAGGAGAGTCGCTTCTCACATCAATGTTGCCATCTTAAAGGCATAGGAAAATTCGAAATTATTAGAATTTGATGAAATTTGGTGAGCATATACTTTTTAGTATTGAATATATATAAATATAATATGATGGAATACAAATATAAATATAATTATATAAAATATAAATGAAATGAATGATAAATAAATTAAAATAAATACATAAGTAAATAAATAATAATTGAATATTAATAATAAGTAATGAATAAATTGGAATAAATCAAAATATAAATAAAAATAAATGATAAATAAATAAAAGTAAAAATATTAATAAATAAATAATAATTAAATATTGAAAATAAATAATCGATAAATCAAAATAACTTAAAATATGAATATAAACATTAATAATTAAATAAAAATATAAATATACAAAGTTTTGAATATTTTTCTTCTACACAATTTTCGCGTAATTGAACACAAGATTTTCCATGCACAGGCATAGGGTTCAGATATACATAAACGTATATCATTTGCGTATTGTAAACTCAAATTATTCGACAACTATGTACCGTTAATAAGTAAAGCGGAAGAATTAGCCGTCGTGTAGATTCGCGGCGCAGCGACGTAACGTAGACGTATCGGTCGCGTGATGGATTTTTCACATCACCAATATTTTATCGATACTCCATAGCGCGAAAACCGTAAAGTCTGCTTGGGAGAAAAAAAGTACGCGAGAGAGCACATTCTAGTAACGACAAATGTGTCATTGGTAATGTCTCAATATAGCGTGGGCTTAGAAGAAACATTTGTGGAATGACAATCATTCCGATCCTGGCTTTAAGTATATACGAGAAAGAATCAACCAGCCAGAGAGAGAGAGAGAGAGAGAGAGAGGGGGGGGGGGGGGGGGGGTGGACGAAAAAGATCTTTTTCTTTGTAGGTGGCTGTGGCTGCTGTTCGTACCTCAAGAGAGAGAGAGAGAGAGAGGGAGAGTTTAGATTTATCGCATTGCATACGATGCTGAACGTGAGGTTATTTGCAGTCGAGTGTGGCTCACGCCGAGACCATAGCTCGGAATAATACTTCGAAATCTCTCATCACTTGTCAAAGCTTCAAAAAAAAATAATGCCTCGAAATGCATCCTATATAATTTTCAGCACTTCACAGTTCTCCAATTCTTCTCTATTATTATGGTAAACCGCGAAATCATTGAAATTTTCATACTCCATTACAATACCTACGATATGTTTACATTGAAGAATCTAAACGGCTAAAACACTTGCTCGGAACGATCCTCTTTCCATATGGACAAAGAAACTGGCATTTGGAAAAGATTGAAGTTTTGGTCGTTGAAATCCAACGAAAAATAATTATGTTGGAGTTTTCATGTTTCGGCGTTCGGATATTTCGTCTGGACAATGAAACGATGATCTCTTGCGAGCCAAAAACTAAATAGACCCGCAAAATTGTCATAATTCCCAAAATTCAATAAATAATTAATGTGGAAAAGATTTTTCGTTGAATCTCAACGTTGCAGAGTTCAGAGTCACGAAATCCATTAACGAATCCATTAACAATTTTTATTATTTTCAAAATGGTCTCAATATTTTTTTGACATTCAATTTTTTATTTCCCACGATCTTTATAGATCGACGGCGCAGTTTAATTTTTGGCTCTGCTCGAAAAAATATATATATATAATAAATAAATTTAATCCGTTGCATTTCTCGATAAAAATCAAATTATTCGAGTCTTTTTTTATTTTCTTCATTTAAAAATCGTCCATCCTACGTTTCTCCATCTACTGCAGGAAATTCTCGATTCCCTTTCGCTTCGGACAACAACAACAACAAAAAACCCACTCTTTTATCTCGTGATTTTCGTTTTTCGTGTTTTTTCGTTGTTGTTTGTGACTAAGCAGCGAGTGTCATTAGATCGCGGGCCCGGGGTGGAGAGAGTGTTTGATGGTGAGAGAATCTTTGAGGAAAGAGAAGAATCGAACAGGCGTAGAAAATAGTTAATGTCTGAAAAATGAAGGAGTCAATATAGGCGCGCCACAGGAACTCAAAGGGGACCCATAAAAGCTATGTCAATCACGAGTCTTGTCGAGGATCCGTGTGTTGGTGGCCACATGGACGAGAGTTCTTGGGCTTGCGTATAAAGACGCGAATGTATATGTGGAGAGAAGGGGGAGGAGCGAGTTGCATGCAACGTCAATTAGAAGGCGAGCAAAATGGAGGGGAGGGAGAAAAAATGAAAAATGGTACGAGCGGTCACCGCTCGAAGTGGCGGATTCGTAAAAAGCGCGGGGTCGGGCGAGGGTGGTGAAGAAAAAGAGGGAAAGGTGAATCTCGAGACTCTTTCATTCGCGTATTCAAATTACCCTCGACCTCGGGAGGAATGACGAAAAGAATAGAAAAAGAAAAAAAAATGGTAACGGGCTTTTCGAAGAATCGATAAATAATTACGCGCCGTTTAATTATCGCGTTACGTTCTCGGGCACTGTAAATCCCGTAATGGATCAGGCATCCAGACCTCGCCAAGAGGGAGATGACCGATGCACAAGAATCTCTATGGGCAAGCAAGGGAGAATTGAAAATAAAGGAGAAGAAAAATAATCACAGAGTAGAGATCGATCGTGTGCATGTGTCGTATTGCGCGGGTGGTGTCACTGCTATTTTTCACTCTCTTGCTCCTCGCACAGGGAAGCCAATTATTTATTCATCGTGTTTCTAAGATAAAAGGTGATTCGATATATTCACGTGTATGGTAATCGCAGAAAAAAGAGAATGTCCACAATTATGTCGCCTCGTGTGCTTTAAACAGCCCCCCCATAACATATTACCCATGTCTCAAACTTAGCCATGCAGTAATCTAGACAAATGGTTACTTATATCGCGTGTCAAAAGAGAAAAAAAAACAACAACAACAATAATACGCGTTGATCATATTTCCCCTGGCGGGCAAAATGCCGTGAATTCATTTCTTATTCCTCGTAAATATGAACGTCATTACGTGTATTATAAAAAGTAACCAATTGTCCATGAAAGGAAAAAACAATAATTATTCGAAAATTAAAACTCTTGTCCATGACGTGAAATTATTTTGTTTTATGTTTTTTTTTTCATTCTCGCCCATGGAGTTTTGTAATTACTTAATGCGAAAACGAGAAGAGTCGTGTGGGGAGTTAAATGTTGTTAGTGTTTATTTATTGTCAAGGTGTTGTCTTTGAATTTAAATCCAGAATTGACACGATACACTCGGCGAGAAAGGAAAACGAGTGGAGAAACTACAAAATTAATAAAACTTGGTAAACGGAGGGATTAATTTTGTTTTATTAAGGTGATGACCGAAATCGCGGAGTGCATCACTCCTATAAATGCATCATTATCTCTTAATGCGATATTGATGATGTATTGACTTTATTTAGAGGGGGGCTATAAAATAATAAGACGAAGTAATGATGCTCATGACGGGGATCATTCGTTGCGGCGTGTACCGAGTCTTTCACTGCTTTATTGCTTCGCCATGTACAGTCTGTGCAAAAATTCGAGTTTCAACTCACAGGAGGTGAACGATCACACGATTTCGAACAGAAAAGTCCTTTGCCGTTTTCGTCTACGACGCTCCGTTGCGGAGTTACGAGCTTCCGAACCGGCAGCCAATCCGGCGCGCGGATTAGACGAAGTGGGCGTGTCCTACACAAATCCATCGATATCTCGGCAACGGTACGTCGCACAAAAATATCGCTCGGGACGTTTCTCTTCGGAATTTCACGATCTAACGATCCAGCGAGTTTAAATGCAACTTTTGAGACACTGGATACATTTACCGGGGAATATGTATCTTACCGACTTCGCCCCCGCATCCTCGTCTCCACCAAGCTGACTGCACACTTGCCCGTCTCCCCTCACAGCTCTTCCCCTAACCACCACGTAGAGCTATATAATGTTGACAAGGCAAATATCCTTTGATACGCCGTCCGTCTGGGGACACGCGTCGCATATTACAAAGAAAGATATACCCCGCTCTCTCTCTCTCTCTCTCTCTCTCCCTCTCAACCATTGCTCCACTTGCTCCATCCTGAGTATATTTTACAATATATTTCCACGGAACATCCTCCTCCCCCTTATTTTCTCTGAGAAAAGTCAAAGATAAGTTTGACGACTTAATTTCTACCAAATCTTCTCCAAAGCCGGAATATTTCTCACGCATTTCCCAAGAATTTCGTTCGAGAATCACGATGACTCGATTTTCATACGAAACCAAAATAATCCGCTGCAATTTTTACCCGAAATTTCAATATCTTATTTTACTCGACACCATCAAGATTCGTTTCCCATCCAGAACATTGATTATTTTTGATTTATCGACAATCGCGAGGGGCACGAAAAAACTATAAATTTTGCAAATAATTTTTATAACAAAGTCCCGAAAAAAATTGAGAAAGAAAAACAAGAAATGAAAAAAAATATATTTGGTATCGATCGATCCATCATTTTTGGGGTGAAATGTATCTTGTTATTTTTTTGCTTGAATTTCGACAAAATGAAGAGGTATCGAGGCCTGTCGTGTCGGATTCTTTGACTTTGTGGAACCCTCGGTAGGTCGGTGAGTTGACGTGTTCACCCTCGTAATCGGGAATGCCTTATTCCTGATCAGATAATTCATTAATACGTTTTGGTAATTCCCCGAGTGTTGTAGTCATGGGGAGTTGGATTAGCGCGCATGGGGAAAGCATGTGATGAGAGTGTCGGCCCTTATTTAAGGACTGTTGACCCACAAAGAGGGATTGAATGTGGGGGATGTGAGGTTGGGAATGCAGGAACATTTAGCAGCAACTTTGAGGGGTTAATTCGAGGCGTTACACGTGCACGAATAAATGGAATATTCGTTTATACATAAACACAAAGAGGCAGCTTGATATGAGCCTGAAAACGTGAGGGAAACGGAAATTCACGATTACCGTGTCCGGAAGGAGTAAAAAAAAAGTGTGGCCATTGGTGGATAATGTAATAGATTGACCGGACGAAACGTTTGCACGGTTCGCCTCCCTTTCGGCCAGAGAATCGTGAGCCTTTGATTGATATCCTTTGATTATCTCTCTCTCGTTACGAAGTCATTTAGTTGTGACAAAAATGCCAAAGTCCAGCTCGAGAGCTCGCCGTGGCAAATCAGTCGCTTCAATTTTTTCAACAAAATGAATTTTTTTCTTTATATTTCGTGAGAGTTTCTCGTTCGAGTCTCTGGCCAGGAAATAATGGTCGCGAGTGAGTCACGTCCTTCTCGTCTTCTACTCGGATCCTCGTCGTTCAAGAGCCAACCAAGAGAGTGGGTGTTTGTGCATGCTCATGCAGTTACTCGCTTTCGATCCACATGCACTCTTACCTGCTGCTCACCCAGGGATTAAACCACTGCATATCCCTCTATGTACCTTCACGATACTCCACACATCTCCATATACGAATATACCACTTCGTATCTCTCGATATCCATATGTATATCATCTTATGTACTTTGGAGTACATAAACCTCGAGAGTATCAAAATAATACGCTCTTTTCTCCGGTCCCGTGCCCTCGCCATGAGCTTCTCCCTCGATTCTCTCGTATTTTAGTTTCGTCGCTCATACGGGCAGGTTCATTGGGTTCGGGACTCTTGGACGCTGTGTGTTGATAAATTTCGAAGGAATTTTGATTTTTTTCAATTTCGACAGAATTTTCGGAAGATTCGTGAAATTTTTTACGTTTTTTTTTTATCGAAATTCTGACTGCAAATCCCTCTGGGCGATGATCCATCAATTTTGACGTTTTTGAAAATGTTGCTTTGGGAAATTTTGCATACGATCTGTCGGGGATACGTTGGAAATTGAAAAATATTAGATTCGTTATTAAATTCGAGAAGCACCCACGTACGTATCGGAATCTCGACGTAGTAAATATGAAAAGAGCATTTCCTCGGACTCGTAATTCCTCCGCGATCGTAAACGTTCCGTATATCAGCACAAATGATCTTCACGAGCTTGTAAATATATCGAATGTATGATTATCGAACTGAACGAGAACGAGAGCTCGTTACTTAATCTTTATCACAAAGTACACAGACATATGAATAATTACATTTTTACATCATTGGTTTTTAAACAAGAACCATGTGTCTTGTCCAAAATTTCAGATTTTAAAAACACATTAAGACATTTTTTATCCAACTCAAAAATTTCCCACAAAATTAATCGTTTATTCTTCTAAATAATTATAAATTATAAATAATAATAATTAAATTGTGAACAATAAATAAATTTCTGATCCAACTCGAAAATTTTCCATTAAATTGATCGAATGATAAATAATAATAATAATGATTGTGAATAAAAATAATAAATCAAATAAATTGTTTTTATTTTTCATGAGTATAAATGATAAATAATAATAACATAATTGTAAATAGGAAATGAATTTCCGATCAAACTCGAAAATCTTCGACAAAATAAATGTTTATTTTTTTAAAACGATTGAAAATTATAGAAAATAATAAAAATCAATAATAATTAATAATAAATTAAGAAAAATGGTTTAGAAAAAAATATTCAATAATAATTATTGTAAAGAATTAAAAAAATCTTATAAATTATGAAATTGGAATGTTCCATTTAGAAAATTTCAAGATTTTTCACAAATTGTTTCGAAAGTCACTCTCAGGTCGACTTATTCGCGATGAAGGTTCGTAAAGATTGTCCTACGAAGAAAAAGAGACAGAGGGTGGGATCGAAGGCGAAAGCAAAGGTGAAGCGATTGGGTGTTTCTCGCGGCGTACACGCAGCTTTCGATTATTGGACGATGTTGGCACATCGAAGCGGCGCGAGGTCCTCGTACGTTTATAATACAACGGACAAATATACGAAGGATGTATAAATATAAAAAATGGGTATAGAGTAGCCGTTTGACTAGGTCTCTTTGCGAGAGTGCACCAAAGCAATGTTCCGGACAATTTACTCACGAAATTAGTTACAAAACGCTCCGACCTATCTACCCATCAGCGACTTCCGCTTCCTTCCCCATACACACGCGGCCCGAGGTAAATAGATGGACAGGCCGCGACCATTAAATGGCCGAGAGTTGAGAAGAGTTATTGTTCACGGACTGCCATTATGGATTTGAGAGCGTTGTTACGCGCGCGCGCAAGCCCGCGAGCCCGAGAACACGAGAATGAGATAGAGACGGATTGTCCAACTTTTGCTCGCTCGCGCGCTTTACTCTTTGCCCTCTCACTCATCCCTATTAAAATATATCTTTGTCGATATACAAAGCAATAATATTATTTTATATACCAATCGCCAGGGATAAGCATTGTTACGATGCATCGACCGATATCCAATGCCAATCCTGATTTTTAAACCAACGCATTTTATCGCTATTGTTTACCGGCCCCTCGCACGCAGATGTTCCATCATTTTAACACTCGCTCACTTGGCACAAATCTTTCTTTCCAATTCCCTTTTAATTACTACGTTGCTTCATTTGCTTATGAGATCCACTTTTGCTCCATTTTTATGGAGTGTTAAGTCACTCGTAAACGGTTATTACTATAATGGCAAGCCTCGAAATTCTTAAGGATATTCTCTGTTATGGCAAACGAGAGAAATCAGCGGGTCTGACTTGTAGATAAAAACCGGGAGAATAAGATGATGCTGGAGTTGGAAACGTGGAATTCGAAACGGATCCAAGGAAAAATACGATTTTCTATTAATTTGTTTAATTTCGAAAACCATGACAAGTTTCGTGACAATTTTGGCTTTGGATCTCGAAAAAATGGATGACTCTGAAGTTTGCAACATTGAGATTCACAAAAATATGCTTTTTCCATTGATTATTTGTTGGATTTTGGATATTATCGCCATTTTTTGTGGCGATTTTGTTTTTGGGTTGCATCAGCTTGTTATTGGTCAGACGAAATATTGGAAAATCGTTACGAGCTCTGCGCTCAAGGAAAAACAGATTTCGGTTGCATTCCAACTCAAGATAAAACGTTCATGATCAAAATATCGTTCTCTTGTCCTGACCAAACATCGAACACGAATTTTGAGATCCGCTCAAGAAAAAACGGAGTTTCGTTGCATTCGACCGAAAAAAATAGTTTCTGTTACTCGAAAATGAATGCAGAAACTTTGTCGTCAACTTGGCCAACTTTTTCCATGAAATCAATAGCATATTTGCTTATCGAAATGAAAACGAATGGGTTTCATTCATTGGGATCGTTGATCGAGTGCTTGGGCAAAAGGCCCATGCGGCTGAGATCGGTTAGAGAAATAAAAATCGGTCTGTAACGTGTGGCAGTCTCAGCCACCGGTTCGGAAATCCATGTTCGTCTGATCATGTTCGCTTGGCTCAACGTAACCTCAAGTCACTAGGGATGTAACGTCCAAGATTACGATGGAAATATTCACGTCTGGATGGCCGGGAGACTTTGCTCGAGTCCCCATGGCCTTATAACTTTTCTTATGTGTCTCGCCCCGCCCTTGTTCATACATGCACACCTCTTGATCGACATACGCTTGCATATGCTCCGGGTATTGCATAGAGAGAGGGAGAGAGAGCGAGTACTTTGCAATTGCGCCACGTACACAATTAACTCGTTACAGGCTTCCAACTAATCAAGCTATCGCGTATGAAACGAGCGCGTGAAAGCTCCTCTCGGAGATATGTTTATCCAAAACTTAGCTGTACAACCATAAAGATTTTTCAATCTTTCTCGACAGCCTCCGAGTGCTGTCGCTATGGATTTATCGTGTTGAACTTTACACCGTTAACGGCCAGAGGAAATCTCTTTTTTCCATCGTCTACTTGATGGCTGGGCAATTATCGTCTGCGGTAATTACTGGACGAATTATTTTTCGTTTTTTCACCGCAGCAAACCAAAAAATTCAAATTCTTGAGAAATTCTGCGTCACACCTGCGAGCCATGACTTCCGGTCCAAATAATTGACCGATTCATCGGCGATCGATCGACCCCCTCGCACGAGTGATTCGATCTGCTCCGGGAAATCCGATTAACCAAAACCGCCGTGACTTTATTTAGCCTCTCCGCGCCCCGTATTTGCGTTCTCTCTCTCTCTCTCTCTCTCTCTCCCTCTCTCTCCGGGTCGCTCTCGCGTTTACTGTTGGGATATATATTTATGTAATAAGTACAGAAGTCCACGTACTTTTACGTCGAGCAACTTTGTTACGTTGTTCTCGAGTCTTCGTAGACATTCACATGTGCAAATTCACATTTAGAAGGCTCGAGGGGCTCGGACGCCCCTTTCTGGGCACTCGAAATGAATCTCGTGCAGTGGACTTCCTAGTTACATTGTACGACGGTGCCAACTACCGAAATCAATGCGATGCAATTATCCGATTGACGTGGAGCAATAAATAATGGCGGTTTGCTGGGGATGCTCGAGACACGAGATGCCTTCTCGCTGAAACCGCATCGTGGGAATACCGCCGATGAATCGCTTGCGAAATCGCGTTGCATATACAAAGTTTATTCCACAACACACATAGCCACACATATGGCTAAATGTAAATGCCAGTGGGAATCGAATTTATTAGAAAAAGGTTTACATTTTTTGTCTCTTTTTGTCTTAAATTTTTGTCTCTGACTCCGATAAAAATTTCACGATTTTCGCGAAATTTATGAAAATCTATTTTTATCATTAAAATCCATCGGAGAATGGATCGCGACGTCGATTATTATTGGGACACCATTATCGCGGAGGAATGAACGATTCGGGTATGGGAAAAGATCGCACGCATATCTCTATACGAAAAATATAGAGTCAGAGCTTACAAAACCCGCGCAATGATCGCCAGGAAACAGATATGATGCGCGTCACGAAGCGTGAAACGCCGAACGCGCCCACCGATTATATGCATACCCTTGCACATGTTTTTATATACCAATCCGATATTCCACGTCTATATATATTTACTAAAGTTGATGCCAAGAGCGTGGGTGAATTTACGCGTGGGTGCAACGCATTCGTCGGTGTAGGGCTCTCTTCCTCATGCGTGTGTCCTATTCCCTCCTCGCTTTTGTGACCGACCATCCGTGAGGACACGCGCGCTCATCCAAAGAAACCCCATAAAGCCTGATTTACTATTATTTTTCCCCGAATTTCCCTCACCACCGAAAACAAATCAAATCTTCAATCACACACTCGTTATACTTTCCCTCTGATTGTTCCATTAGCCTTCCGTTTGCTTGCTTCTAATTCGTAGTCCCGGATTGCCATAAAAATTCCGCAATTTTATCGAATCATGAAAAAATGTCTTGGGATCCAAAAACTAGATAGACACACAAAATTGCGATAATTTCCAAAAATCAATAAATCATTAATGGAAAAAACGATTTTTCGTTGAATCTCAACGTTGCAAACTTTAGAATCACCAAAAAATGGATTTTCCTCATTTTTTTTGTTTTCCCCCACCGCGTCAAACTCGAAAAAGCTCAACGTATTAGTTATTTCGTATTTTTTGATCGATTAAGGAACATTTTATCGAGCAGCCTCCTCCGATGAAGGTGAATTTTTTTTTTCATTTTTTAAACGTGGACCGAACGGTTGCCGGTTTTTTTTTTATCGTCCAACGATGTAATGAACCTGATAATGTGATCGCTCTCTGTTTTTATCGATCGCATTATATATCCATAAATATATAGGTTCGAACGTGTATACATAATATTATTTCGAAACCACTTAGTCCACGTGTTTATAAAAGCTTCGTAATGTATTATCCATGGGGTCAGTGTAGCGAGTCCACCCTTGATCGTCGCTCGAGAGCTCCTTCATTTATTCCCACGCAAGGAACCCTGTTCCGTCCTTCTGACCACCACTTCTTTATTCCTTCACTCACTCGCACTATATACACCAACGTGGTTACTCAATCTACTGGTAAATTATAACGAGGGAGTTACACTCGGTAAATACTGTCATGTATATATCATTTTCTCGACCCTCTTATAACCCATTACTTTGTCTCCGCGTATAAAATGTGCTCCAAAATATAAATGAGAATTCGGATGAACGGCGCGATTGACATTGAGACCCGAAACAACCGGCAGGTAAAAAAAAAAAATGATAAATTTCACTTTATTACGAAGCTCCAGCTTCGAGGATACATATTTTGATCCACTGATCGAAATTAATAAGGAAAAATATTTTTTTCATGTAATTTTCATCGAAACTCAAATTTTGAAAATTTATTTCGACCCGACGATCGAAATTTATGGAAAAATATAAACAATTGATCGGGAAAATTATTGTTTTTTGTAATCTTGATCGAAACTCAAATTTTGAGAATATATTTGGATCCGATGATCGAAATTGATGGAGAAAAAGGAACGATTGATAACGAAAAATCTAGTTTTTCGTAACTTCCTGGCAAATCTCTAGAGAAATAATAAGATTGGATGAAACATTGTGCACAATCTTATCGATGACGGTTAAGAGTCTTTATGAAATGTATACGTGAGGTCAGTTTTCTCGTAAGTCAAGCCCGGAGCATCGTTAACTCGACGGCGTCGTTGATTACCGGGACATGCGATGCTTATTCTCTCCTCGATTGGCGACTCCGTAACCAGCCGGCAGAGATCCCTGCTGCGGTTTTCTCGACTTTTAATACATATGCGGGAATCTTCCTTTTCCCTTTGGTATAAGGAAAACGCATTAACGATCTCGCAACCCCTCCAGGGGCGGGAGGAGCAAATTGGAAGAAAAAAAACTCGCCGCAGGTACCAATTTTCTTCAAGATTGTTTCTCAATACACTCCACAGACCCGCCACCTCCAAACTCGAGAAGAATCTTATGGCCAAAGACATCGCTATAAAGACATTATCCTCTCGACCTTCTTTTAATCTCCGGGATGAAGATTTCACAATAAAAATTACACCCTACAAATCCTTCATTTTAATTCTTCAAAGAAAAAGAAAGAAAAATCGTTTTTCTTTATTCAATAATCCCATTCAATCTATTTTTATAATTCTCGCAATATTTTTTCGAATCTTTCCAAACAACCCGAGCCGATTGTTTCAAATTTTTCGCATTTCCAATTCGCCCCCCCTCCCCCCCCCCCCCCCCTGGACGTTTAATCGCTCCGTATAAAAAATTTCCAAATTTTTTTTATTTTTCATTTGTTTTTTTTTTTGAAAAACAATATAAAAGTTTGCGAAAACTTTTCATGATTATTTTTTTTTCGAAAAATAATACAAAAATTAGCGAAAAACTTTTTGTTTTACTTTTTTTTTCTCGAAAAACAATTGAAAAATTTGAGAGAAACTTTTCGTTTTTAGTTTTATTTCGAGAAACTTTTATTTTTCTTCCATTTTTCAAAAAACTTTTATTTTTCTTTGACCATTTTTGCCAAAAATGTTGGCTGGAAGGATTTTTTAGTCTTTTTTGTCATAATTTTTGGGAAAAGTTGTTCGAGTTAATAATTACAACGAGAGAGAGATTTATTGGCCGGATGTGGGAATGAGAGAGACTCAAAAGATTCTGATGGACAAAGCCATGCGACACATGTAATACAGGATTCGTAAATAACGCTGTTGAAAAAAAAAAAAGAGAAAAAAAAAAAAGAGTTTCGAGATATATGAGCCGAGGCAGCAGCAGCAGCAGCAGATTTCAGAGTAAGAACGAACAAACGTTTAGCTGCTGATGCACAGCAGACAGGAAATTACCCACCGACCTTATTGTATATTGTCCCTTATGTATACACATATACACGTACATAAACATTAGCAATACTCGGTTAATATATATAAATATATATTTCGGTTATATGCACCATGAGCTACGTACACGACGACCACGATAATTGCGACCTATATACTCGCAATGCAAAAGCTCTTTTACCTCAACATCGATATGCCCCTCACTATAGATATATATTCTCCTAACTTGTTCATACACGAGACTACTGCGACGATGTTGTCGATCGTTACTCGTAATTGCATATCGAGATAAAAAAGAAAACGAAAATACATCGATTCCATCGAATTAATTAACGAAAATTCGTTATTCAGGCTTTAATTAATCGACATAAATCTACTCAATTAACTACAAGCACCTTAATTTAAATATTTTCAATAATCAAAGCTTTTTTTTTCGAATAAACATTATTGTCGGTTCCTGGACGTAAATTTAAGGCGACAAATAATATTTAGCTCCAAAGATATTGCCACGAAAATGAACATTTTTTGGACTGAGTATTTTCGCAGGATTTTTCTCAATTTCTCGGGGATGGGAATTATTTCGACAGTCCAGATTTCCTTCCATCGAAATTAACGAGACATTTAGTTGCTGCGATATTCTTCAGATACATTTTCGTAATCAAGGCGTTAATTAATCACCATAAATTTGCTCAATTAACTGGAAGCACCTTAATTAAAATATTTCCCATAATTAAGGCTTTTCTTTCTCGATGGAACATAATTGCGCGATTCTTGACGTGTGGATTAAGCTCCAAAGTTATTTCCACGGAACTGAAGATTTTTTGGGCCAAGCGATTCTCGCAGCGCGCGATGAAAATTCTTTTTGACAGTTGAGATTTCCTCGGAGGCATGAAACCCGCAGAAACGTCCAGCCGCTTAATTTATCCGATGCTTTTTGTAGCGTCTCTGCGTAGAAAGGAGAGATAATGAAAAAAAAAAGTGTCATTGCCAATAAATGATGACTTTGCGCTGTACGAACCGAGCAATACAACTTTCTGCTTCATGAAATCGTATATGCATTTCACGGCTCGGTTCACCTCGATACTTTTATACGCACGTACACCATTTAACACACATATAAATAGGGGAACGTTGTACATGAATAAACGTAATAGTATAATCGAGTATCAACAAACATTTAAATTCGCGATTTATGCTCGAAAACATGCGGCGAGAGAGAGAGAGAGAGAGAGAGAGAGAGAGAGAGAGACGAGGAGACGCGACGCCATGTTGTAAAGTTGAGGGAGGGAAAGAAACGACGCGAGGAGAGCAACGAGACACACATCTTGTTCGTTCGCTTGTCCTGCGATCTAACGAGAGTGCCAACATCGTGTCCTTCCCATATCGTTAAATTCTTTACGCGTTGAAAAATTTATCGACGAAAAAAAAAATAGGAAAAAGAAAAAATGAAGAAAAAAAATCTATAAACTCAAAGGACGACGATTAGCTCTCGGATGACGGAGCTATTCTTTTCTCCTTTCAGTCTCGTCGCTGGTAACCCGAATCTCTCGTACCGCCGGAAACGTATGAATCCCCCAAAAAAAAAATAAAAATTATAAAGTATATAAATAAAATTCACTAATTATTAACATTCGAAACATCATTCCCATGTATCCTTTATTTTTTACTGTAATTCTTGGTGTTTATGGGACGTGGAAGTCTGAGCTGACGGCATTCAGCTGCCGCAATAATTAAATTTGAATCTAATTTGACGTTCGACATTTTTTTCAACTCCGAGAAACGCTCCAGTCGTTTTTATTCGATGGACATAAAAAATTGCGTCTCAAGGATGTCGCCTCGTGCTCGAAAACCATCAATGACATTCGGCAAGCACACAAATCTGAGGATTTGATTGAAAAAAAACAACAATAATTATATAAATTTGCGTGAAAATGAGATAAATAATGAAATATTGATTTTTAAGTGGCTGGGCGATGTGAAAAGTTGACGCGCACGAGACTCTGTCCATGGAGGAGCTCGCTAGTCGTGTATTCACACTCAAAGTTATTACGTACGTAATGTCACTGTAAAAGAAGTCTTTGTACGCCTATCGAAAGAGTTGGTTGTACTATCGCGTGTAAAATAAAAGCAACGAAAAAAAAACGAAAAAAAGAAAAAAAATGAGAAAAAAAAATAGAAAAATAAAAAGACACATCAGCACGGAAGTCTTCTCCTCTCTCCAGCTGTATAACACATTAGCATTACGTACTAGCACCGAGACTTGGATTGTAAAGCATCGGTATCTCTCCTGTAATAACTGTGAAGTAGCGTCACGCCATCCATGCTAATGAGGTTCGATTTAATGGTGCGCTATGGAGACACGAGACTCCCTGTACGATTCTCCTCCTTTTTTTTTTATATTCATTTTTACCATTTTTTTTCTTTCGCCTTCGGTTTTTGTCGTGTAACGACAAGTCCGCATCATCGGGCCACATTTATACGTCACTTTTTACGCCTCTCTGCCATTTGTTTTTCATTTTTCCACGAATATGCCAGAATTTTTGTTTCGGAATTTCCTGCTTCGATGTCTCCGTTCTATTATCCATGGATTTCTCTTCCCACTCGACCAACATTGTTACCACACTTTTTGCCAACGTAAATCCAACTCACTCTTCATTTTTTCACGGATTTCCGGTTGTGACCAATTCTCGAAACTTTTTCCATGACGTTTCCGACGATTCCCAGCGACTCGTGTCCCGAGGAACTTAATTAGGACATCTCATTAATCAGCAACTGATTGATTAATTTTTTATCCACTTTTGTCATCGAAATCCTCGTCTCGCTATTAAACACAACAATTTTTTTTATCAGTGACTTTTGAAATATCGTAGAGAGCGAATCTATGGCTCTTTGCCATTCGATGATTCAGACTGGAAAACTTGGCAGCGCTTACAAACTCAACACGAACTACTCATTTGATGAATTTCTCAGGGTCTCTGATTCCTGATCCTCGACAAGTTGCAATGTCAGCTGTTTTTTTTCGTTATTTACCTTCATTCAATTTTCCAACGTCATTCGGCAACAAAAAATGAACAAATCCCCGTTAAAATACAATTTAAAAATGGCGAAAATGGAAAAATCATTTTAGTTGAAGGAATTTCAGGATAATTTCAATGAGACGATCGAAATTACGCGAAAAAAAAATGCAACATGCGAAAATCAAACGATTGATACGCAATTTTTTTTTGTATTTTCATCGAAACTCAAATTTTGAGAATTCATATCGATCCGATGATCAAAATTGATGAAGAAAACGGAACGATCAATGGGGAAAGATATTTTTTTTTGTAATTTTGGTCGAAACTCAGATTTTGAGAATTTATTTCGATGCGAAGATCCAAATTTATGGAGAAAAAAAAAGATCGATAGGGAAAAATATTGTTTTTTGTAATTTTGGGCGGAACTGAAATTTTAAAAGTTCATTCCGATCCGATAATCGAACTTGATGGAGAAAAACAAACGATTGATAGGAAAAATAGGCTGGTTTAAGGAATTCCACGATAATTTTAATCAAACGATAGAAATGACGCGAAAAAATGCAAGTTAGAGTCAAAAAAATGGAAAAATTTGGATATACTTTTTTTGTATCGAGGTTTCGTAATTTTGTCCATGTTCCATTTAGCCCCAGTGTTGTCTATATACGAATACATGTGCGTGTATGGCTATGGTGTACGACGAAGGGATTTACATGCGTTCCAACGTGCGGCGTGCGTCGCTGACATGATTACTACGCAGTGGAGGGAACATGTCGTCGTCGTAGAATGCGAGTCTGTACGAAACGAAAAAAAAAGTGGTTGTTCATCTTCCTACAATCACGTACACAGCACCTTGCCTGGTGATGCTCGTTCAGGCAACGAGAATGCAATATTGAAACTTGGAGAGATGAAAAAATGGAAAAAAAACAAACAAACATTGAAAGCTTGTGGAATGAAGCGAAGGGCAAAGAAAAATTGTAATGCGTTCAAGCCCGGAGGAAACAATCGAGAGCTGTTTTGAGAGAGGTCCAGGGACCACTTAAGACACCGGTTTCGCGCAGATCGTGTCGTCGTCCTCGTCGTAACTCCGCCGCGAGTGAAAGTTGGACACATTTGGGTTGACGGATCTTTTTGTCATTTTTATTCATTGCTCCCGAATTTTTTCTTTTTATCTTCATCTCCATCGATATTGATTTGGACAGTTGCGAGAGCCTGGAGCATCATATCTTACGATCATTTATGAAAAGACGAATTCAAATAATTTTTTAATGGATTTTCAGGCCCGCAAAGAATTTCGAATCGTTACCTTTTTTTTCCGCATTTATTTCCGAACTTCAAGTCCATTCTGCTCCATTTCGATAGCCACTCGTTAGCCTTCGGATTGACTCACTTTTCGTTCGCCTCTGCTACATTTTCATTCACGTAATCGATATTTTGTTTTTTTATCGTGAAATATGGGTCGAGTGGTTCAACTTAAAATAACAAACTTTAAAAACACACTTTTTGACGTTTCCGGCACATTGACACGTCGCCCAAAACGACCAGATATCATTTTGAGATGTCGACTCAAAATTTCGATGTTTTTCATTATCAGTTCAATTTGAATAATTTATTATTATTATTATTTTTACGTCAGTGATAAAAAAAAATTACGTATAAAAATTGTTACGTGAAGTTTATGGCTGTTGGTTATTGAATGGCAATTCAGAGCTGACGATTCATTATCGCATTATCGTTTTTATCATTCTCACTTTTGCAATAACGTCGTGACTAATAAAAATGAAAAGAAGTTTTCTATTTTCATATTTGCCTCTTCGATGTGACTAAGTCTATGGGAATAAACAATGAGAAAGGTTCGAAAGCTGCGAGCAACGTAATAAAAGAATCAACGCGCTTTAAAATATTAGTGATTCCGTAAGTGATTGTTCGATCGATCATTTCTTGAATCTGATCGATAAATTTTGACAATGATTTTGAAAAAATGAAATGAAAAAAAAAATGTTACATTACGACGGAGTGAATGGGATTTGGAAAGGTATTTCGAGTTGGAAAATCTCTCGATGCTTCATCGAAATTTCGTAATTAGATTGAGAATAATTAAAAAATAATTTTTAAGATTTTTTTTGTTTTCGATCTCCATCTCGAGAGTTTGGACGATCTCGTAACGTCAAGTCATACGAGCGGTTTCTTAACTGAGGGACATGAAAAAATAATGACCATTACTCTGCAGATCTTGGTTCGTATGATATTCAAAAAAATATTTTCATTTTTTCCATTTTTGTTATTATAATTCGTCTCGTGCGTTCGTTCATCGTGGCTGAAACCTTCGCGCCCACACGTCATTATCAGGAGCTTTCTCTCTACCTTCCTTTCTCCAGCAGGCTCCCAGGAGGTAACGCACACTTTGCACGTGTGCCCAGTGAAATATATACACGTATAAATACAAGTAACGAATACGATGTATAGGCGATTCCATGTTGAATCAAATTTCTTGAAAACAAAAAAAAAAAAAAAACCTTTCGATCTGACGATCGCAAGAAAATTCGGTCGAAAATCATAAAAATTTCGGAAACCTTTTCCTTTTCTTTATTATTTCCTGCCAAAGGAATGGCACCAAGGAAAAAGTCCCATGAAAATTAATAACCCATGACAATTCAAGTCCCAACGATACTTCAAAATTTACGAATAATTATTGATTACAAAAACTATAACAATTCAACAAAATTGTTATTATCATGGCCATGAATGGCCGAAAAAATGGCGTTAAGAAAAAAATCCCATAAAAATTAATAAAGATCCCGAAACCCCATGATAAATAAATTCCCAACGATTATTAAAATTTCACGAATAATCATTGGTCGCAAAAATAATAATAATTCAAGAAAATTGTTAATTTTAAGGCAATGAATGGCCGAAAAAATGGTGATAAGTAAAAAATCCCATAAAAATTAATAAAAATCCCGAAACCCCGTGATAAACCAATTCCCAACGATTATTAAAATTTGACGAATAATTATTGGTCACAAAAATAATAATAATTCAAGATAATTATCATCATTATGAGAATAGCCAGTGTCGGTTGTATTTCTATTGTTATTACAATTTTTATTCATGAATTTCACCATTTACAGGTTAAAATGATGATTGTTATTATTGGCGCATAAAAAGAACGACGAGGCCTTTCCTCGGGTCTAAGATCCCGCGTGGATTATCATTACCTCTTTATGTGCGTGTCTTTATACACATTTATATGGGCGAGTGTCCATGTGTATGAGAACAATACGCCTATCTCCTGTCCACAAGCATATTTTCCTTGGGTACACCGTTGAATAGCTAGAATTCCCAGAATACATATACTTCGGAGGACCGCGAAGCTCCGCGTAGGGCATCATCATATTATTACGAGATCTCGTATATTATATCGCGCCCAGGCTCATATAATTCTCGACAACACGATTTATATCTCACTCTCTCTCACACACACACGGAGAAAAAGAGTCAGAGAGCGAGATGGAGAGAGAAATCGAGTACTTTGTAAATTTCTCTTTGTCCGACGCGTAACCCCGGAAAACACACTTCTCTCTCTCGAGTTTACATGATCCATATTTATCGTACGGCGTGTGTAGAGCCTGAAAGAGGTAAATGCAATTTGCCGCACAATCGAGAATGCTAAATTGCTTGAAATCTTTTCTGCGTATATCGGGCGATCCGAATGTCGTTTTTTTTTTTTTTTTGTCTCTCGTTTGTCAGGCGTCGAGTGTCTCGTCCTCCCGAAACTTCGGACTCTCGGTCTTTCGCGTGGATTTTCGATGATTTTTTGTTTTTTTTAAAATATTTTTATTTATTTTTTAGTATTTTTTGTTCTTTCGATGAAATCGAAAAGGTTCGCGTTTGAAAAACTGTGTCACTGTCTATCAGGGTAGAACGTGATCGCGCGTATTTATTATGATCGCGGTCGCGCGATCACACCGGTTAATCCAGGTGACGGTTCTCACGTTGCCTCGCTCGTAGAGATCGATCAATTAGAACCGATCACCCGAGGAATCGTATAAAATACTTACAAGACACAGGAATCGAGATATTTATACCCACGCTGTACGTTGCAGAGTGCACGCCGCGTATATACCGCGCGAACACCAACGTTTCAACTCTGGTGTATAATCCGATCGACCGGTATATACAGCCACAGAGACAGCCACGTTCGATTATAAATATGTATGTGTTTATAGAAACTGACAGCTTGAGGTAATACGTGTGTCTTGTTCCTGCACCATTCATAAAAAATATATAAAGAAAAATACACACGTGCACGTGTCATGGAAATCAAAAAGTTGACTTTTCTCACAGATTACATTTTGTAAACAAACTTTTCATTATAAACTCAATAACTTATACGGGAGGAATTATAGTTTGGGAGCTAATAGAGTAAAGATGTAGGTTTTCTTTGTCCCCATGATGGGGATCGGTATCGTGTTGAAGTTTGCATCGTTGGGATGCAACGAAATCCTATTTTTTCTTGAGCAGAGCTCGGAATTATTTTCTGATAATTGGTCCGGCCTCTCTCGCGAGCCGAAAACTAAGTAGACCCGCAAAATTGCCCTGATTTGCAAAATTCAATAAATAATGAATGGAAAAAAAGATTTTTCGTTGAATCTTAACGTTGCAAACTTTAGAATCATATCCGGTATCATGTTGGAGTTTGCATCGTTGGAATGCAACGAAATTCTGTTACTTCTTGAGAAGGGCTCGTAATTATTCTCGGATATTTGGTCTGGACAATGGAACGATTGTCTTTTAGGCGGCAAAAACTAAATAGAACCGAAAAATGTCCATAATTTCCAAAATTCAATAAATAATTAATGGAAAAATGATTTTTCGTTGAATCTCAACGCTGCAAACTTCAGAATTATACGATCGATTGAATAATTCATCAAAGAATTCGAAGGAGGAGCAGGAAAATTTTCGTCCGTCGAATAAAAAAGTTGGATTCGTTAATTTTGTGTGTGTGTGTTTTTTTGTGACCGAGTGGTGAAAATCAGCTGACGAGAGTGGCATAACGGTGAAAGTAGAGGGCGTTCTGTTGGGGGTATCGTTTGACAATCGGATCGAAAGTGAAGGTATTAAGGACGAATGTAAGGCGCGGAATAAGGGCACGAGCGAAGAGCGAGAATCCAGTGGATGGTCGGAGGTTGGCGTTTGTTTGTTTTTCGATTGCTTCGTGCGAGAATAAGTCGAAGCAGCGGCGAGTATATTTTCCCTCTGCTGATGCGTTTCGTCGGTGCAACGTGCGGTGGTGAACACGTTGAAACGACGCGAGGCACACGCGTGCTCTCAAGGTTCGCCCCAGAGCCTGGAGGCCCCTTGGTCAAGCCCCTCGCGGACCTTTGCCTCTGGTCCATCGTGATGAAAAGTAGCGGGGACTCCGGTCGCGAGAGGAAAAAGGGGAAAGACGAGGAGCTGGAGGTAAGGCGAGAGGGGAGAAGGGGAGGAAAGTCGAGGCAGGCAACGGCTGCTCTGTACTCGATCGGGCGAGGGGCATGAGCAACTTTATACGTTTAACGGTACTCTCCGAAGGAAAGCGCCGCTCGTGTCTCGCCCGGGGAGCACGAAGATAGCCATAGTGTATGTTCGAAGGTAAGAGGCAAGAGAAGCGCACGTTGCACAGCCTCCGCCCAACGAAAACGCTCCGGCAACGCACACAAACATCCGAGAGGCACTTACACTCATGCAACGGCGTACTTTCCTTGTCCAAGGACACAAGGGCGTACGCGGCGGTTCTTCCAATGTACCAGCACGTGGCCTGAGCCCTTTTGACTCTGAGAATGCCCCTCGTGTGTTAACGCCAGACCAATAAAGCCGGGAATCTCATTGCGAGATTAATTTCCCGGCGTAGACGGAACTCGCGAATTCTCCGACCTTTTTTTCCTAGTCCCGTCCACCGCCAGTTTCGAAACTTTCGGCCGCATATTTCGATCTTTTATCCCCGACCCACTCGCGCCGATAACCATATTTTCTTATTCAATGCCGGCTGCTCGGCGGTATCGCTTGAACACGATAATGCTCGCTCCTCGTTCATTGCTAATTGAAAATGAATCTTGGCGATTTTAATTCATTATTACGCGAATGCCTTAAGGATTGCCGAGATCTAAATGATCCTGCCCTCTCAGTTAAAAGTCACGTGGTGCCCATCGGCCTTTTTCTTGGGCCCACCAAATCCCTGCAACCCGAACGATCGAAAAAAATTAATAAATTCATTAAAAAATGAACCAAAAAGTTTGAAAATTCATTTTTTTTTGTAATTTACTCATTTTATTGTTACGTCGTCCTCGTTGGCTTTTTTCTTCGACCCACCAAATCCCTCGATCCCGTACAATCAGAAAAATATTTGGCTATTTTTGGCTTAGAAATTTTTATTTAGAAATTTTTGGCTATTTTTTTGCAAGTTTTTACTCTTTTTCGTGTTCGTGAAGTTCGAAGGGGAAAAATTTTTCGAAGACGCCTTTCGAAGCGCGGTTGCGCAAGGATGCAAACGCGGATATAGGTCAAGAAACAAGATTGGTATCTGCGCGCCGTACCTGAGCAGAGAGCTCACAGGCGTGCAACCGTGCTCTCGTGTGTATTTCTCCCTCCTTCTCTCTCTCTCTCTCTCTCTCTCTCTCGCTCTCTCTCTTTCTTACTCTCCATAGCGATCGCGCGTCTCGCGGAGATCATGAGCGTCGAAGTTGTATCGCCGTTGCTGCTGTTGAGCTCTCGGAGGCTGCTGGAGCCTCTCTTTCACAGTGGAGCAATTCCTTCTTCTCGTTGCTGCTGCTGTTGTTGCCGTTGCCAGAGTGCGCACGCTGCGGATCGCCGACTGCGATCCTGCCACCGCCTGCGACTTTCTAACGCGACTGAGTCCATGTTCGTTACACCAACATGCATTTACTTTTATATATATAAATATACGTAATTACACACATGGCCACATTATTACGCGCACACATGTCAGAATAATACCAACGAGTATAAGAATTTCGATGAAAATTATTTAATTTATTCGAAATCCATATTTTTATTTATTAATTTCAATGTAGGACAAAAAATTCGGCATATTTTTCCATTTTTTGATCAAACTGACGCGTGGTCTAGCGAAACCTCCATTTTGCATCATTTTCTGTCGATGGGATAAAAAACATTTGATAATTAGAGTGAAAATAATTCAATTAACCGAAGCTCATATTTTTATTAATCGATTTTGATGTAAAAAAAAAACAATTTAGCATTTTTATTATTTTTTGCATCAAACTGATTCGTGGCCCAGCAAATCGTAGCAAAGTTTTTCTTTATTTCATGATTAATTTCTCAGAAGAACGTCCCTTTTGCATCATTCTCCGTCGATACGATAAAAAACGTTTTACAATTACGATCAAAATAATTTAATTAATCGATAATCACATTTTCAATAATTGATTTGAAGGTAAAAAAAAAATTGACAGATTTTTATATTCTGCATCAAACTAATTCGTTGCCCAGCAAATCGTAGCAAAGTTTTTATTAATTTCATGATGAATTTCTATTTAAAAAAACGTCCATTTTGCATAATTTTCTGTCGATGCCATAAAAAACGTAAGATTCTTGACGATTCGTGAGAATGAGCGGGAAAGGATTATGCGATAGGAGGTCATAACATCGAAATGCGAGGAATAGGCTTTGAGGAGAAATTAAAATTCACAATTAATGTACAAAGAGCAATGTTCTGTTGGGGAACATTAATTCATACAGTGTGCGGAGTAATCTGCATCGAGGCTCTTATGAACAGTAAGAAAACTGCACTTTTCCTATTCGATAAATGTAACTATATATTCCCGTGACCTCTGCATTCCCATGATGCTATACATTTACCTCGATTTATATAGAAATATATATAAATATCCGTAGCTTTGGAACCAGTGGATCTACGTTTTGCTCTATACCTTTTACACGCTAATCCGCCTATACAAGCTCAACCTGTACGACTCTCACCCGTCGACTCTCTGCCTCTTCCCCGACTCTCTGCTTTACCGGAAATCTCCAATATTATATTATAAAAGCCATTCCTTACTCGTCCCTCGTCCCCCCCCCCCCTGCATTCGTTTACGTGGAAACTATAACTTTTCACATGCATAATCGCATCTCCACCCAACGCACACAATAGTTATTGTATCGCGAACGTCCTTTTGCCTTTTTCATGAGTTTTCCAATTCGCTAAATGCTCATGAAATTATTTCGCATCGCGGACACCTTGACGGAAGTCCAAAAAATCGTATTTGATTCCGTCTGATTAGCGAGTCTAATTATAACGACAACTTTATCGTTTTTGCATAATTTTGTCATTTTTATCGTAAAATAAATTTTTGTTTTTCCTTTTAAATTTTTGTTCACGAAATAAATGATTTTTTTGGGGGACTGAGCAATTTTGAGGAATAAACAAGTTCGTGTAGAAAATTAAAGCGAAAATTTTATCCTTTTTTTTCATAATTTTGTCATTTTTGTCGTAAAATAATTTTTTTTTTTCCTTTTAAATTTTTGGGGGCCTGAACAATTTTGAGGAATTAACAAGTGGGTATAGAAAAATTGTAGAGATCCTGCAGAGAGAGCCTTCGAGTGGCTCGTCTTTATCGAAGTGTGAGAACTGCACCTGAAGTGCAAATAGAATAAAAAAATAAACACACGAAAAAAAGGAGGAAGAAGTTTCGAGCGATGTCTGTGCGGCTGGTGTTTGCCGATCGAACTCATAGACTGGGAAACATTCCACAATACTTTTTTTTTCTTCTTTTTTTTTACACTGTCGCCATTTCATATATTTTTGTCCATATAGGCAAACATATCTATATATTATTTGTCTGACCTTCGCACGTATTATTGGAAAGACCGGTGATCGATGGGGTTTCGCGACCAAGCGACCGCGATAAGAATACATCGTGACGTTTCTTTTTTTTTTGCTAACGTTCCTGCCGAACGCTAGGCTCACATTTTTCTTTTCGATATTCCCGAGCGTCCAGAAATTTATAAAAAAAAAATCGAGACCTAAATTCGGTTTTTTCAAATTTTTATCATTTTTTTTTAAATTTAATTTATTTCATTTTTCTATGAAACTGCAAACTTTGATTCCTCTCACGTTTGGCTCACTCTTCATCTTCTTCGCCGGTGCTGCCGTGGCTGCTCGCCTCTGTTATTCATCCGGGAGTCATGCCAGCGAGAACGATGAGATATTACATGCCCCATGAACAGCGAGAAACAAAATATCGCGTGGGCTTTACGATCGAGGATCGATTATAGAGGACCTACTTATATTGTTAGCGAATATATAAGCCCGCATTGTGTCATAT
Organism: Campopleginae sp. 14b; assembly: GCA_030522525.1. Taxonomy (NCBI): domain Eukaryota; kingdom Metazoa; phylum Arthropoda; class Insecta; order Hymenoptera; family Ichneumonidae; species Campopleginae sp. 14b. Next base: position 52,164 of record JAPYYS010001270.1, read on the forward strand.
GGCTTTGCTCTTATGTATAAATATATTTGAAACGTTGAGCAGCGTCTCGTCTGCTCGATTCTTCGCTGCAGACGTTTCATCTCGTATCTCTTCATTGTATAGACGTTCGTGCTGGCTCGGAGAATCGATCCCAATCAATTTCACATTCTAATATATCGTAAGGCCAGTCTTAATGTCTTTGCAAATGATTTTTAATTCCGGAGCTCGTGAACGTTCGCGGGAGAAAATATTTCAAATAATTGTGGGACGAAAACTCGAGTGGCTGAGATCGAATTCAATTTTTTTTCTCGACGAAAAAGAAAAAAACTGCAACGTCATCTCTTCTGAGAATTAGAGAAATGTTTATTTTATTTTTTTTTATGATTAATTTTTGTTAAATTAGAAAAAAAAACGTTGAGAAACGTCGAGGATCGTTTGGAACGAGGAACGAGAAAATATGATTTTCTTACGCAGTCGATACCGCTCAATGTCACATTGAGATTATTATGTTTGAACTCCGTTATTATACGCGTTTCTCTTTCCTCTCTTTCTTTTTTTCTTCGCATCTCTCTCGCTCAGTCTTTTCATATTTGTACAGATTATCCTCGAGTTCCGCCGGATCTTATCAGCCCGAGAGGCGAAAAATGTCCCGTACTCGTCATCGTCGTATTCCAAAGAAACTTTTTATTTTTTAATTTTTTTTCCACGGTAAACGGACAAATGCATATACGTTGAGGTACAAGGATGACGTAATCGCGTCTCGAAACGTAAGAGTCTGAACAATCTCCAAAAAAAACCCAAACGGAAATAAATTTTGTCCACAATTACATGAACGACGGATTTTTAGGCCGTTAAAAAAAAAGCAAGGCCCATTTTTCCAATAGATCGAGTAATCACGCGTTAATTTGAAAATTTTTCAAATTAAAAATAGTAAAAAGAAAAAAACAGTAAAGCCGGACATTTTTGAGTCACAAAATTTGAAAAAATTCATCGAAATATCGTCGAGTTTATTTTTCTCAATATTTTTTAATATTCAAAAATGAAAATATTCAAAATGAATATAAACATGAAAAAATAAATACGTCATAAATTACGTATGAATAAATATTATAAATATAAATAAATAAATATTACAAATATAAATAAATAAATATTTTAAATAAAGATAAATAAATATATTATAAATACTAAACATTAAAATATTAAAATATTTCAACATTTATATATTCAAATATTCAAATATTCCAATCTTTTCATATTTTTCAATAAATATCTCATTTAGAAAAATGTTTTTATAACAAAAAAAAGGATTTTCGCGATGCACCACGTTGTCGTGCAGAAAAAAATGGTTGCATGAAATCGAGAACGAATCCTGAAGCCTTAAGGTCTTTGTTCGAGTGGTGCACCGAAGTGTTCGGTGCATCGAAGTCGATTAGAAGCCGATGATAGGTGAAAATAACAAGTAACGGGGTCATCCGTGTCACATGGATCGCACGTATTGCTCCATACAGTCTTGGTCTGTATTTTATAACCGCTAAATAAATGACTATATAGAAAATATACATTTCAGCACGATTTGTGGTATGGACGATTTTACGAAGCGAACCGAAGAGCGATTCATGGCTTTTCGCACCGCAGAGGCAAATACTTGTGTCGGATCAAACCACCCAAGGGAGAGAGAGAGAGAGAGAGAGAGAGAGAGAGAGAGAAGCAAAAGAATATTTAGCCAAGAACAGAGAGTTTATAAATCAAGTGTTAGTCGTCGATGCCATTACCGCGGCAAATGTAAATCGAGATCAAGTCTCTCGGTTGGCGAATGTGTCTGCATGAAGCTCTCTGCGTCCTTTGTCCCACACAATCTCACCTTTTGTATATATTTGTTCAACAATATGCATATATAGGGCACGACGTACAACACACAATCTAAACTCTTCTATAGACTAAATATCATACACGAGTATCATTTAAATGTATAAATCTTGGTCTATGTGTACGAATAGCTGGCATGTGCTCTTTGCTCTCCGGCAAGGACAATCGTATCTGAGAGCAGGATGCATTGTGCACGAGAATGTTTAACACACGAGACTCAGCGCTGGAAACATTAGTTAAAAGTCTCCTCGATAATTGGCCGAGAAAATGACGCAATTTATTTTTTTAACGAAATTTTATAAAAAATTGATAGTCGGAAAATTTTTCAGCGGAACGACTAAATCGGGATCGAATTTTTTCGACAATTCGCCACGATTTCGATCTCACGATGGAAAGTTTACAGATTTTTTTTTTTAACTATAAAATTGGCACGTTTTTTATGGCCCTCTGAGAATCTCGCGGTAAATAAGATATAAAAAAAACTACGAGCTGATTGGCGAACCTGTGTGCGTGAGTGTTCATGAGACTCAACTATCTTTCGATTTTCTCGAACTTGAGAAACTGCCACGAGCGGAATTATCAGCATACACACGCGCTTCGGATCGATTGGTAGAGTGATTATAAAATATAAAGCGCGAGACCAGGCAGATCTCGTTTTGCACTCAACTCCTCTGTGGATCGTGCAAGGCAAACCTCCCACGCTACTCTATATACGCATTTATTCATTTTCTGCTGAATATGCAATTAATTTTCTTGCGATGAATAACAACGAGACGCTTACTCGTAATACACGCTCCAATGTACACGGTGTTCGGAAAGTTTATGGTTTCGGATTCACCGACTATAGGGAACAGGATAGACGACGAAATTCCGGAGATAAAAATTCTCTGGAAAAAAAAAAAAAAAAAATCATTTTTCTCTTCGACACTGAAAATTAAATTTTTTTGGGAAAAATCGATATTTCGCTGGATGCGTTCGACTAAACGTTTCTTTTTTTTTTTAAATCACAAAAATTAAATCGCTGAAGGGCGAAATATCGAAGAAAGTTTCTCCGGAAGTAAATTTTTGGTATGCCAATCATTAATTTCGCTGACAGTTTCGTTACAAATGAAAAATATTGTCAAAATAACGGGAAGATTTGAAAATTTTCGAAAAATTATTAGTTGGACGTATTCAACGAAATATTGACGTTTTTTTGACAAATTTTCATTTTCAGCGGATGCATCGGCTGCGAGATATTTATTCATCATTAGTCACAGACGTTTTCACCTTTCCTCGGTGGCTTCTCCACCCCCGTTCGTAGTTTTTTAGTGGCTTGAGATTTGTTGGTTATTTTCGAGGTGGAAAAATGCGTAATTAATTTTAAGAACAAGAGAGCGCGTGTGCGACTTACCACCGCGCGAGGAAAACGTCACGAAGGAGGGCTCTCGGGCGTGTAAGACGCTCGGAAGAGAGCTCGTGTGTTGACGCGGCTCTGCGGCTATAGATGCGAGAGTCTACCTCCCGACGACCATTAGTATATCAAGAGAGTGGGAGAACAGAATGCGGAATAGCCTAGAATGTGATGTGAGCTCCGCGAGTCGCTTCGAGCTCTTGGGCTCTCTGCTCTCTGTGATCTCTCTCTCTCTCTCTCTCTCTCTCTCTCTCTTTCTTTTTCCATACCGAAAGTCTCAGCTCCGGAGTCAACTTTTGCGAGAAAGACTTCAAATGTGCGCCAGGAATCCCCTGGTCGCTCTCTCTCTCTCTCTCTCTCTCTCTCTCTCTCTCCCTTTCTTCTCTTCCTCCCCCTCTTTCTCTTTCGCTCTGCTCTTTCTCGCTTCTCCCTTTTTAAATCGACACAAAACAGACGAGACGACGTTCAACAACGTCTTTTAACATCGCAGCATCCTTCACCGGCTCATTATCTTATTCTCCGTGTAATATGTAAATCTCCCCCATGGGCTGTTTCATTCGGAAGCGATTAAATTTTCAATTCCGCCGTCATTTTTTCTTCATAATCTCACGATTATCGTTAGTTCATTGATATTCATTGATAATTACGCTTCAAGGTCATAATCGGCATCGTCTCGTTGAATCTCGCCGAACGCATAAGGTCGTTCAACTCCTCGAGCAAGCAATCGACCAAAATTCTTCGAGACACTCGTCAAATGTAAATTATCGCGCACGCGAACACGCGACATCAAAAGTTTCTACCGGCCACGAAATCAATGGAATTCCGTTTAATCGATGGCACGAGCCTCCTAGTGTTAAAAAACAAAAATTACCGTTTTTTTGTCCAATCCAACGAAATACGTGAAGTGCGCGATCGATAACTCATTTGTGTGCTAATCAAAACTCCTTTCGAAATCCGATTAATTAGGCAATTCGCAATATTCTTTATCATATCTCGAGTGGCGATTATATTATCGAAAAATAAGAGTCGAGTGAGTCATCAATTAGGCGCAGGGACTATCGAAATTTCGAATTTCTAATGAAATTTGAGAAATACTCGATTTTTTCAGATTTCATCACTTTTCGTATGATTCTGAAGTTTGCAGGTTGAGATTCCACGAAGAATGTATTTTCCATGAATTATTTATTGAATTTTGGAAATTATGGCGATTTTGTGGGTTTATTTAATTTTTGAGTCGCAAAAGTGAATCGTTTTATTGTCCAGACTAAATATTAGAAAATAATGACGAGCTCTGCTCAAGAAAAATCAGAATTTCGTTGCATTTAAACGATGCAAACTTCAACATGACGTTTTCGGTTCCGCTTCTCGAGCCGAGTGTGTCAAGTACAAAAAATGATGAAGAAATTTGATCGATTAATTTTCGACGTCAAATTCATCGAAATCTTCATACTGGGAGAGAAAAATCCAGTCGCTATTTTCCCGAGATATCGATCTCATTAGGAAGAATAACAAATCTGATTGTGAATGTCGAGTTTGGACCGCAAGGATCAGTTTCGTACATACGGAAATCGAGAGTCGAATTGACGACCGAACGATAAGAATCACGAATATTAGATTGGTCTGTTATTTTATCGAGGAGCGTGATGGCGAGCTTTCACTTGGTAAATTTCCGAAGTGATTTCGATCGTCATCAAATTTTAATGGACTCCCCATTCCGCTCAATAATTTATCAATCATTATCGATTATCTATCCCGAGTCCTCGAAAAAGAAATCAGAGAAATTTCAATAAAACAACAAAATTGGACTTTGACGCGGAAACAAATCCTCCAAACCCCATGGAACATTTTTCTTTTCCTAAAAAAAGGAAAAAAACAAAAAATATTCCCACCCCTCGACGTCGCGACGAAAATGATCGCACAATTGAAACTCCGCTGACGTCTGCATCCCAGACTTCAGGAAGCGAGTAAAGGATAAAAAAAGATGAACACAGATTTAACGGAGCCTGATAAATTGCGGCCTCCGTTGGACGTTGGCGACCTTTCGAGATCTCGCTCCGTACCTCATATCGTCCAACTTTTCACACTCTCCTTACAATAATAAATATACCTTCTCACTCGATCGTTTGTGTTGTACGTACATATCGGTTTGGCTTCTCTCCTCGACCATATATAACTCTCGACCTCCAACACACAGCGAGACTCGTTTTTCTGCTTCGACCCAGCTCTCGGAACGATCATCAGAATTCCAATAACGATTCCTTCGTTCCTCTGCACAGTAATGACCCAAAATATATCTATAAATCTCTGGGAAGCCACCCTCCGCTCCGAATATAAATAAACACACATAGAAACTGCCATAAAATAAGAGACGAGCGTGTATATCGATGTACAAGCATTGAAAAATAAAGAAAATGAAAAGTTACTGCTGCTGTACGAGATACTGGAGAGTTCAACGGGAGAGTTCAGACGAGAATCCTTAGAAATTTTAATTGACTATTGAGCGTATCCGAAGGAATATGCACGCAGAGTCCATCCCAGTGCGCGATATAAAGACGCACGAATAGATATTGACAGCACTGCAGTTACCACGTTGAATAGAAGAAAACATGTCAAAAATAAAATCTCGTCAAATTCATTCATCGATAGGATCGTAATAATTCTTCATCGTCGCATCGCACCGACGTAGAATCGACTAAAATAACCGTTACATGAATTCCAATGATCCGGTCAACATTCTCCCACGCATAGATCCACACAAACTTTATTTCTTCTCTTGTGTATATACCACATTTTGCCTACGCAGATAAATACCATTTTTTTTTTACGCAGCTGACTTATTCACGAGGATGCTCGTGTGTATGCCTGTGCGACGTTTAAATTCCCTTTGATTGCACGCCGGAAGTTACGGCCCAGTGAGGCCGATTCAATAGTCGTAATAACAACAATAACCTACGATTATCCGTTGCGCATCATCGATATTTCCGCTCATCAGTCATATCACTACACAAATAAATATTTATACCAGCAAAGTCACGAGTTTTGTTCCTTCCTCGAAAATATAGGACTCTGAAGTTCGCAACTTTGAGATTCAACGAAAAATCCTTTTGCCATTCATTATTTATTGGATTCTCGATATTATCAACATTTTTCGTGTCGATTTAGTTTTTGAGTCACAAGAGATGATCGTTTTATTGTCCAGATCAAATATTGCAAAATAATTACGAGCTCTGCTCGAGAAAAAACAGATTTTCGTTGCATCCCAACGATACAAAACTTCAACAATATGATTCTCAAGTTTGAACGTTGAAATTCAATGAAAAATCATTTTCCGATTAATTATTTATTGAATTTTGGAGATTATCGACATTTTTCGTGTCGATTTAGTTTTTGGGACACTGCTCGGGGAAAAGCAGATTTTCGTTGCATTTCAACGATGCAACACTTCACCAAGATGAAAACCCTCATTTTTACGTAATTTTTTTTTCCATTAATCATTCATTTATATAATACCCCCCTTATACGCCAGAGAATATTGAACAAATTACCAAGCTTGTTGAAACTTCTGCATTCACCATTGCGATGTATATTTTGGATTAATTGAAATATCACAATTAAGCGAGATATCACTTTCGGTCGACGACGTCAATTAAGATCAACGACGACGATTACACACGATATTAATTAAATATTAAGACTTTGCTCGATTGCAACAAATTAGCCAAATGCGCTTGAGTTTATTCGATAAATAATAAAAAGCCAACTAATTAAGCACAAATTAGTCCCGTGGCTTTTTTATTCTCATCCGTAACATTCGCTCCTAAAAGCATCATTTTTTTTTTCCCCATGCGAATGTGCTCGCACATATACGGCGATGGAGTCGAAAGAGAGTCCTGTAATCCCGAGAGATGCTGCTCCTGCCTCGGGTTTGTACACTCTCTCGTTCATTTTGCTAAACTCAGAGAGCCTCGCCAACTTGGGACTCTCTCGCGGGGATATAACCGTTACATCGCTTCTCTTTTATACTCTATACGTGCTGTACACGCCGTGGATAACTTTGCCTCCGATATACGTGCGTTTTAACACACCTGGTTGAATTAATCGTAAGTCATCGGGACTGCGACATAGATAGAGGAGAATACGTGAATTTGCGAAGATTCGAAAGGTCCCAGATTATTGGGCGTGATTTTTTTTATATTTTGAAAAATTTGTGCAAAACTTGGTGTAAGAAACGACAAAGGAGGGAGGGGGATCGATGTCTAAATTGTTCGAGAGCTCGAGATCATTTTATCTGCTAATGAGACCCGCTAATTAGTGGGAAAAAAAAACTTTTACTCTGACAAAGTTTCTCGTTGGCGCAGGTCGAGATTAAAAACGATGACATTCATTTCCACGAGTCAATTAATTACAATCTCTTATCAAAAGTATCGCAAATTATTATGAGAAACTCGTGGATGGAAAAAAAGGTGAATTTATCGAAGGCAATCATTTGCACCGTTAAAAGACTGTTCGCTTCGTGGTTAATCCGGTTTTTATTACATTTATAAATGGAAAATACCAGTCGTATCGATAAACATTCATGTACGTGTTTGTGCATTCGAATTACTCTCGATCCATCGTAATAGTGACTATCTCTCGACTCTGTGACGGAATTTTCTCTCGTCATCTTCCGGTAGGAAAAAATATCGTGTCTAGGAAATGTCAAGAGCTTTGTCAACGTCGTCATCGATATGGAAAGGAACCGGGGAGAGTTATTATACAGAACCAGAAAATATTAAAGGGAGAGATTTCAAGTGGCAGATATGTCACACGAGCTCGAGGCTTTCTCTGGAATAATCCAATCCAATTCCCTTGTCCAAATCTCTCGCAGTTGATTCTCCACGTGTAGATTATTTTCGAAGCTGCTACGAGAACTGCAAGTTTCTTGGAATAGTCGTTTGAGTAATGACGATCCATTACGAAAATTGCAGGATCACTCAAACTCAAGAATCGACTCTCGAGACACCTGTGGCCAGTCTTGTCCTCTCTCTCTCTCTCTCTCTCTTTCGCGTTCTCTTCTCGATCTCGATCTCATCCCCTTGGACACCAGCGAGAGCTACAAACATGATTAGTCAAATTTTGGCTCCTAGACCAGGGCGTGATTTCACACGCCACAGGGAACAAGGGTTACTTAGTCTCAATGGAATCCTTCCAATATATTTATAGCGGGAGCAGAGCACCTTTGGGATCCTCGTGGCTTTGTATAAACGAAAATAAAGAATCTTTCAGAGAATTCAGGATTCTTGAGGATCGAACCAAAATCCAATGACTCGGACAAACTTTTCAATCGATTCGGCAGCTTTTTTTTTATGAAGCCGAAGAATATTCATTTTTATTGATTATTTGTTTCATTTTTTAAATTATCCAAATTTTCCGAGCCGCTATATTTTTTTGGGCGAAAAACCGATCGTGATATAATGGCAATTTCATTCTGAATATAAATATAAAATAAGTAATATAATATTAAAAATGTATAATATTTAATATCATATAATATACTATTTTATATAATAAATAAATAATAAAATATCATATAATAGATAATTATAATTATATTATATTATATTTTCATTATTTATCATTACATAGATTATATTATTTTATTATATAATATAATAAATGAGAAATAAAATATAATATAATATAAAATTTTCATGAATTTATAATTGGGAGTCGCGTGAGTCTTGGGAATCATTTTTCTCGTGAATTTTGAGGTGGAAAATGGAAAAATAAAAATCGATGAGATTTTGAGCGATAATTTTGTGTATTTTAGAAAAATAGTGAGCGTAAGAAATTTGACGATAAATAATGGCAAGAAATTGTGGACAGTCCCTAGGATAGTTTGCTCGGAAACGTCAAAATATATATAACTCGCTTGTAATTTTAAGAATGGTTCACTAATGGGGCAAAAGAGCAGGAAGGAGTCGAAGAGGCGAGGGAATGAAAGAGAGAGGGAGAAAAAAGAGGGCGGATCCGAGGCACGAAATTAGCGACCACAAATCAACGACAATGCTGGGCTCTCGTGTTTCCTTTTTCACAGCGTTTTTTTTGTTGTTCTTCTATAACATAGCTAGGTGGTCGAGAAACGACGATTGGGACTGACCCACCACGCAGCTTTTGCTCTCCCTTGAGCCTTAAGGGCGTGCTCTCTTATTAAGTCGAGAGTCTAGCCGAGGGAGAGACTTTACCATTGACAAAAAGAATCACTTTACGCCTCGGCGACTCATTCTCACACGGACTAAATCTCCCAGCCTCACTTTTTTATTCTCACTCGTATAGCCCCACTTTGGGCCACACACGAAAGGTCAAGATTTCGTGTGACATTTATCGAATAAAATACTGTCGATTTCGATCGTCATGGTTCTTGTGAAATTTGAAAAACCGTCAAAAACGTCACATTGAAAAATCGAAAAAATCTCGAAACTGTCAAATTCTTTTTCTATTTTATTTTTTCACATTCGACTCTGTTGACTAATCTCGTTCGCTTAAGGAAAAAAAAAAAACAAAAAAAAACGAATCAGTCGGGATGATCACTGGATCCTGCTAACTCGACATCGAGGCTCCTCGATCTCCGGATAACCATGAAATATCAATTGGAATAAATAAACTTTACAATAGGATGATAAATATATGAAATTTTTTTAATTTATTTAATTCTCGAGAATCCGTGCGATTGAATCAGCAAACGGGTCCAAGATCACCAGAGCGATCTGACCAATCGTTACGTCTCGTTCGACCTCAATATTAAAATCATATATATGTATATCGGGCTTGAGGAGAATGATGTGTACGTTAAGATATAAGGAGCGTAGAAAAATCGACAGTCAGAAATCCGAGCGAAGCATTAGATCCCCGCTGTGCGTCATCACCCGACAACCAAAAGCTGAGATTTCGTCTTCGCGCGACAGAAATCCCCTTGGACCACAAAATCTAAAGCCCAGTCTCTATATACATACGGACATCGATGTGTCTATAAGAATTTGTATGTATATTGAGAGAGAGAGAGAGAGAGATGATCTGTTGTGATGTGAGCGAAGTGACTCGTGATAAATACCCGAAAGAAGGAGGACAACAAAAAAAGGTAAAGAAATTTGACGTTGCTCGTTTTCTGGCTCTCTCTCTCTCTCTCTCTCTTCCTCCTGGTTAGCCACAGTGGCCTGATTGGGTCTTAAGACGTCCTGAGAGGCTACCGTGTCTCTATAATCCGTCTCCTATCTCCTTGTCCATCCGTTCTCCTCTCATAATTGTCTTATTGTATCCTCCACGCTCTCTCAATGTCCGGACGTGTTCCTGGACCACATTTTTTCCTCGTTCTCATTATTATCACTTTTTACCTTCTCTATGCACACTGGTGGCTCTGTGTGCTTGTCTGTGTGAGGTAAAGAGATTACGATTGACACCCCGTGGACCTTTTCTCTCGTATTATCGAATTTATTTTATTGAATCAACTTTTTCATCTCATTCATAAAGTTGGTCGTTTTTTTCCATTTCCTTCACATGGACGAGTGAATCATTGAGCCTCATCGATTTTTCATCAAAATTTATTTTCTGGTCTCCACGTTTTCGAGGCCTGACAATCGAATTGATATTTTATTCGCACAATATCGTGACGAATGACAAACGAAGTGTCGAATTCGCACGCACCATGATAAATGTATTCGTCTCAGCACCTGCGTCCCTATTTTTTCTCGATCCGATCTAACGCAACTTTCTAATCAATTTGACCTAAAAACGGTGGGTCTCCGACGCCGAAACGGTTCGTGGATTCTTGATTCTCTGCTCGCAATCGATCGTGGCATGCTCGCGGTAATTGTGAGTAATGAAAATTGCGTGGAGATTGAGAATCGACGGGTCTACGGGACCCCGAGAACCCTGGTGGGTCTGTGAGACCCGATTATAGTCGCCCAGCCAAATATTTTTTAACATTCTTTCTCACAAAAAGGAAAAAAAACGAAAATCCCAGTTAAACTCTAGTTGAGGGCGTTTCGCTCAGCCCGAAGCAAACTCCGGAGCATCCGAAAGAAAAAACGTTCCCTCTCGAGGCTGAATACTCTCGTATTCAGCAAATGAAGAGGAACGCGAAACCGAGAAACGAGCTAGTTCGAAACGCGAGAGAGAGAGAGAGAGAAAAAAGGGAAAGAGAGGGGCGGAGAGGGTTGACTCTGTTGAGCATGTTCTCTGATGGGGTCATCAGCGTGAATTAACATACTGGGTGGACTCGTACGGTGCGTTACCTCCATGAAATACACGCACAAGCGAATGCATCTGCTTAAGAGCTTAGAAGATCCTATTGTGAGTAAATCCATTCGTAGAAATTATTTCCGTCGCCGCGAGTCGTTCCAAAACAAGACAAAATCAAGATAAACAGAAGATTGTTATAAAAAAAGTCAAATTAGTTGCTGCCTTAAAAAAAAAAAGAGATAAAAATTGATCACGTTGCAGTTTGCATCGTTGGAATGCAACGAAATTTTGTCTCCTCTATACCGAAGCCCATTGTTCATATTGAAAATTGAATTTCGATGATAAAACGATCACTTTTTGCCCCCAGAGAAATGTATCGAGTCCAAAAATCATTCAAAAGATTATATAAATTATCGATAAAAAAAAATATAATTTTTGTTGCATTCCATCGTTGCAAAATTTAGCATGATCGAACATTGCAGAATTTTTTTTATCTCAAGACGCAAAACCCAAACAATTTTTTATGTTGGTTTGAAAAAAAAAATGGTATTATCCAAACGAGTAATAATGAATAGCGATCACCACGACAATTGAAACGACCGTCTAATCTTTTGGAAAGTCTCTGAAGCAGTAATTAAAACACGTATAATTGAAAAATTGAATAATTATAAGAATTAAAGAATGAGAATGAATAAAAAATGGTAATAAAAGGAAGTAGAAGAGCGTGTTACAATATCTCATTATTTTTCACGTCATTCGTCCATTCGACAAGTCGCGAGAGTTTAAGTTTTACTGTCTGTTGCAAAGCGATTATAAATTCCGCATTATTACGAGCGTAAGAGCGGTATCTTTGAGTGAGACTGACACATACAGGTCTATATGGATATACATAGCAAATGCGTTAACGTAGACATAAGGTATAAGGAAGGCGATATAGTAATCGGTGTATTCCCAACATCCATTTGTGTATTTGCACTCGAGTCTGCGTCTTTTTGTCTCTGATCTCTCGCAGCCTATCGCCTCAAGGTATATTTATTTTTATATATTTTTTCTTTTTTTACTCAAGTTTTTTTATTCGTGTCAAAGCGAAGAACCGATAGTTTTAACTGTAGAAAATCATCGAGTCTCACTTCCTGCATTCTCGATATTTCAGCGAGAGGACCGTCCAGTACACACGTGTATGTTTCGTAGCATTTTTTTTCCTCTGGACTCGTAAAACGAAATGACTCGTGGGCACCGGAAAAACCGTTTTTTTTTTTTTTTTCTTTTCTTTCAGCTCATAGTCATATTGAAGATCTACAAGCACGAGAGGCGGAGAGCAGGGTTGTTTGAACACGGATTACGTGTATATACTCGGAACACGCGTCCTCATGTATATATATATATATATGTATGTATGTATAGGGGAGAGGCGGGCAAAGCGGAACACCCGGGCAAAGCGGAACACCCCCCGCAAAGATGTGAATTTTTTTTTTCACTGCACGCGCGTGCACACACACGCACACATGCACAGTATTCACGAAAAAAATTTAAATGTCCGAAAATCACTGGCACACGCACTCACCCATACGCACAAAAGGTTCAAAAATTGTTTTTGAATTCACACAACATTTTTACACACGCGGAAAGTTTAAGGAAAAATGAAAAAATCCGAAGTCCTTCATAAACTCGTGATACGAAAAAATAGAAAATTAATTTTTATGTCTCTCTATGAGTTTGTACAATTTTTAATAGCAAAACAATTTTCCTCATTCCGTTTGCCGGAATTTAGCTCAATTTTTTAATAAAAATCATCTGCATGCAGAACATTGAAAAATGGTAACGATTGTTGAAAGAGATATCATTTTTTATTGAAGTTTTTCAATCGACTTAGCGAGAACGATGATTTCAACAATAAAGAAAAGGTTTGTCGATCAAAATCACCATTTGAGATACAAATTTCAGCCGGATTCTAATTTTTCATTTTTTCGAATTTTTTTTTTTGTTTTACTCCTAAAGTTGGTCGTCTCTCAATTTTTTAAGCCGGACGATCAGAATTTTTCAGATTTGCAATGAAAAAAAAAATTCACATTTTTGCGGGGGGGGTTCCGCTTTGCCCGGGTGTTCCGCTTTGCCCGCCTCTCCCCTATATAAATATATGGATGTAAATATATGTGTTGTCAGTCTCATTTGCCCGCTCTCGTGCGCTCGTTAACGATTGTTATATAGTCTCCTGTTTGGCGAACGAAAATCCCTTCCGGCAGACTCCAGGATTCCATTCTACTAAATATATTATTTATATCGGGTGTCCAAACTGCAAATACCATTACGTCCGTCTCAAGAATTATACAAATTTATCGATTCCTAAATTTATATGCGACGTTCCCGTTTGCATCGTTGGAATGCAACGAAATTCTTTTTTTTTCATGCCAAAACTGATTATTTTGATTAAAAATGTAATTATCGAGATTAAACGATCGGTTTTTGCCCCCAGAAAATTATATCAACTCGAAAAATTTGGATCATTTTTGAGAACGTTGGCCACACACAATAATGTTGCCATGTTAAAAGCATAGGGAAATTCGAAACGATTAGAATTCGATGAAATTTGGTGAGCATACTCTTCACAATTAAATATTAATATTTATATAAAAAGTAAATAAAAATTAATAATAAATAAATTTAAATAGATATATTAATGAATAAATCATAATAATAATTAAATATTTATAATTAATAATAAATAAATAAGAATAAAAATATGAATATACTGATTTTCAAAGATTTTTCTTCTACGAAGTTTTGGAGTAATTCAACATGAGAGTTTCCATCCATAAGCGTCAGTGAAAACGTTCTGGACTTCAGGGCCACGAATTTATTGTAAATTTCCACAACCATGGGAGTTTCTATGGTGTATTGGAATTTCGTGACTCCGTAACAATTGATTCTCGTGTTCGAGATGCCGCTCGTGGCTCGGCAAATAAAAAAAAAGATTGAAATTGATTTTTATAAATTTTGTCAACGTTTGAAAACAATCGCAGCGTCATGGGCTTCCTGCGTCATTGATTACTTCGGTTTTGATGGTACATCGAGATTTGAGTGTTGTAATAATCGATATTGAAATCTGGACACCCCGTAGATGCTCGGAAAATTAAACTAGGAAAGATTTGTGTCCGATCATCATCTTTATCACTGGCTCACAGATATAAACGTATGGGTTCGAATATTCTTACGGATAAATATATTTATGTACATATGGGGGATAAAAAAATGATTCGTGACGAAGATACATAAGAGATCCGATCTCATTACCGAGCGTCGTGTGTATATCGCGTAATCCCATTCACTGTGGATACGAGCTGAGCTTCGAATCGACTTTGAAGATTTGGGTGAGAGATTTGCTCAGATATTACGTGTAAACTCCAACGAAATATTTATTCATTTATTTCCGACACGCAATCTTATTGGAATACATAACGAGCTGTATAGATCGAAGCAGCGAACAATTATTAGGCAGAGAAAAAATCAAGGCCAGAGACTGAAAAGTCATAGCGATTTTGGTCGCGAATAAAAAAATGTGAAAATTACAATTTGGTCGATTTAAAATTCTTATCGCCACGTCCGTTGCTCCAGATTCGCAGAGCTCCAGAATTGGGGCCTGCAATTTTAATTGCTCGCGCAAGAAAAAATGTTTGATCGTCTCCCACAATCGCCAGATAATGTTCTTCCATTTTAATTTTCTTTTATTCGTTTCCCAACAACTCAATCGACAATTTGCGCAATTAACAAGTCGCTCGAGTGTCTGAATTGTTGAATAAAATGGAAAATCAAGTATTCACACGATTTCGCGTATCTTTTCGAATGAATTCGTGTCAATAATTTCTAACCTGTGCTTATCTCGTTTACACTCGCCACGAGCGATATCAGTCTCGTTTTCGAGGAAAAAAAGAAAAAAAGCGAAGAGCCCTGTAGATCAGGATTTGGGACATTGGCAAAGGGCGAAGGGGGTTGCTGTTACATTAGACGGAACGAATGGACGAGAAGAAAGTAAAAAGAGAGCAAGGGGGAGAAGAAGAAAGAAGGAATCGTATAAAGAGACGATGAAAAACGTCGAGAACGAAATCAAACCGTGCCGAGTCCTAAAATCCAAGTGACATTAAAAAATAAACAAAAAAAAAAAAGGCAAAGTGCCGGTGAGCAGAATTCCAACCTGGCGTGCGCACGAAAATGTTTGTCAAACTACCAAAGGACCTGAACCATGGCATTAGGAACTCAAACTCCCGGAAGTTACGCCCTTTCCATTCCCAATCATCAATTCTACTGGGTGTCCCAAT